>CABHPQ010141534.1:0-32602 GCA_902168405.1 Peromyscus aztecus
GTGTGTGTGTTCGCGTGCGTGCGCTGTAGTCTGCAGATTGCTTGTGTGTGCGTGCGCTGTAGTCTGCAGATTGCTCGCGAGGGCCGTGTGTGTATGTGTGTGTGTGCGCGCGCTTGCGCGCTGTAGTCTGCAGATTGCTCATGAGGACCTGGAGGGCGATGTAGAGAACTCTTCTCTGCCTTGGGGGTTAGGTTACTTCAAGAGAGGAGCCAGGTCATGGAGTCTGCAGTCCCTCATCTGTCAGGGGGTCGCAGCCCAGCCTGGCGGCTAGTGAGCAAAGGAGAACCCCGTTCGGGGACTTCCCACTCAGCTGAAGCTTTGAGTCCAGAAGACACAAAATGAATTTATTAAGCGAGGATAGATTGAAGTCCATGCTTTTAGAGAGAGTAAGATGCCCTTAGGGCTTCACAGTGGTTGTCTGTGTCAACTTGTGAATTTCTCAGTTAAGGTTCCCTATACATTGATGTCACTTACATCAAAGTAAGGTACTTAAGCAAATTTTAAGAGTTAAGTAAAATTTAAAAACTAAGGTAAATGGTTTGCTACTCATTTCTCTTGTCTGTAGAAAACACAGCTCTCACCTCAACAGGATTAGGAGAGAGTTTATTCTGGGACAAATATGAGTCACCATGTTCAGAAGCATGTATTTAAGTTGCCCTAAATGACATGTTCCAACGTGGATGTGGTTACATGAGCTTTTATAGTGCAGAACAAAAGAAAGTCATAAATCAAGGGATTTACCAAAGACACTAGTGGGCACATCAGGTTAGGTAGGTTACAGACAAACCATGGAAACGGCTACAGATCTGAGATGTTATCTCATGACAGTCTGGCTTGGTGGAAGCTAGTGGTCTGCTCTGTGGATACGTTCCCAAGTTTTAAGCTGATAGTTGATGTTAGGCCACATAGAGAAGATGAATACTAAATGGCGTTAAGGGAACTAACTATAACAAAGAATTCAGACTCTGCACTTGCAGTTTTCCAACTCTACAGAATCATAAAGTTGTAACCAGGCAAGAAGCCTTATAAAGTCTTTAAAACACATTTGGAGTTTTTTTCCCAGGGGGAAGAAGAGACTTGAGTTTCCACCCTAAGAATTTTCTGGCTGGGGAGATGGCCCGATGGGTAAAGGCACACGCTATCAAGCCTGACAATGTGAGTTCCATGCCTGGGACTCACATGGTGGATGGGAAGAACTGATTCCTACAAACTGGCCTCTCCACTTATGTGTTGAGAAATGATGATAGAAAAGCAGTAAAAGTCTTTGTTTTAACAGTTAAGCCATCAGGCTTCTATATGAGCAGAACACTATAGTAAAAGTACTACAGTTTCTAACATTGTCCTCTCGAATCAGAACCAAGGTATTTCTGTTGGAATGGCATGATGTGATGGCGTATGTGACCAGAAGGAAGGTGGCAGTGAAGGGGCCAGATGTAGCATGAGTGAGTGAGTCCAGAAACACCTGGATGCATTATGTATTTGATTTTGAAGTAACTTCAAGTCATTGGGTATTGCTGTTGCCCATTATTTTCTGACACTTATATTCAGTGGCTTTATAAGGAATAGGGTGATTCTGTGGTTTCTGGGAATTGGACCCATGCCGTTGCTCCATCTAGACCTGCACCACCAGCCCCACTGCCTTTTCACTGATTTGGTTATTCTTTACAGATTTCATGTTACCTTTATATGGTTGAGTTTCTGTACGCTTTTCTCCCGCTATTGACACAAACATTGTATACATATGTATTGTTTGTGTACTGGCTCATTTTTCTGAAGTCTCTCTTGACTGCAAAGAGACTGGACATTTGTTGGACTGTGGTGATATATTATGTACCCTAATAAACTTATCTGGGGATCAGAGGACAGAGCCAGCCACTAGATTAGACATAGACAGTGGTGGCACACACCTTTAATCCTATCTGTCACTCAGGAGGCAGAGATCCGTCTGGATCTCTGTGAGTCCAAGGCCACACTGGGAACAGAACCGGGCATGGTGGCACACGCCTTTAATCCCAGCACTTGAGAGCTCATGTCTTTGCTTGGGATTGAAGTCCATGCTTCTAGAGAGAGTAAGATGCCCTTAGGGCTTCACAGTGGTTGTCTGTGTCAACTTGTGAATTTCTCAGTTAAGGTTCCCTGTAAATTGATGTCACTTGCATCACACACCTTTAATCCCAGGAAGAAATATGGCAGGACACAGAAAGGTACACAAGGCGCGAGGAAACAGGAACTCGCTCTCTTTAGGCTGGGGATTTTGTAGAGGTAAGAAGGTAGCTAGCTTGTTCTGTTTCTCTGATCTCTCAGCTTTCACCCAAATATCTGGCTCTGGGATTTTTATTAATAAGACATTTTAAGATTCGTGATACATTCGACTTGGCAGCCAGATTAACAGTATACTTTGAGAAAATGTAAGACATGTACTTAACCTGCTGTCCTGCTGTATTGTCACTGAGCATGTTTGAGTTTAATGTGCCTTTAAGAAAACAATCTTCCTATGCCTTGGATTTCCTCTTCAGTCAGCTTTTACACCTAAACTGAAAGCATAGTTTTAATCTTCAATTTGAACTCTTCCATGCCCCTGACCCAGAGTAATACGTGTTTCTTGTGGCAGTCATTTGCTAAGACACCCAAGAGGTTGAAAGTAACCTTATACAACAAATATTCACCCAAAATATTGGAAGTAACATGTGGATATGGTTTGATAACATCTGTTTATGATTATGTTTGCTATTCTGGTCAGCCAGGAACAGTAAAAGCAATGTCTTCCTTGTAAAACTCTTAAACTTTTCCATAAAGAAACCCTCTTTCCTTTCCCATACCATGTTTTCTGTGCTGGTCAGTAAATACACAGTGAAACCCTTTGTTAGGGACAGAAGGATAACACAGGGAAAGAAATGAAGACTTAAAATTTGGGCTATCTTTTGGTCAACAATACAAGAGGGAGTCTGTGTTTTCCTTCCATAATGCATTATTGATACACTGTAGATTATTTCTATTACAAGTCTTTGGAAAACTTTTGACTCGTATTTTTGTGATTCCGCATTAACTCACAAGGATGATATTTGTTTTGACTTTGCTTTCTACCGTGATAAGGAATACACACCAAGCTGCAGCTTACTTAAGACACTGTCAAGTCACTCCTACACAGAGAAAAATAAACCCAGTCCTTGTTCCCAAGTCTGAGGGTTTGGTCTGAAAAGAAGTGTTGTCGTTCCAGGAGTTGGTGTCCTTTGAGGACGTGGCTGTGTACTTCACCTGGCAGGAGTGGCAGGACCTGGACATTGCTCAGAAGCTGCTCTACCGGGACGTGATGCTGGAGAACTACAGCAGCCTGGTGTCCCTGGGTGAGTCTGACTCCCTGGAGTCCTCTTGCAGTTGGTTTCTGTGGGTGGGTGACTGATGCATGGTAACGGCACACGTTTCTGGAGGACAGCGTGGCCTTCCAGTACACTTACACAAGATGTAATGATCAGATGATGGTCAGTCACCTTTCAGGCATATACCACTTGTTTGTAATGGGAAAAATTAAATCTCTCAGATATTTTGAAATACTCAATTTGTTTTTTGCCCACCATATATTTCCTTTCATAGTATAGAACCATAAGTTACTCAGTCCTTCCCACATCTACCTCAGTAAATATTATACACCCACTCCTCCAGACTCCCATGCCTTTTCCACACTGTCATAACCACTTTTTATTTCCCCATAATTTCTTTGACATTACCTTTAGCCTCCATGTGTAACTAGAGCACACAGCATTTTTCTTTTTCTGACATAGCTCTTATGTATTATGACTTATGTATTACACTTTCCTAGGGAGATGCAGAAGATCTGTTCACTCTGGATACAGGGAAAATCAGGGACCAAAGAAATGCCCTATAACTTCCAGCTTTGCAAAGAAATAAGTTTAGTGGAGTTAAAAAACATGGCTGGGGAAATGGGTTGTCCAGAAACTTCTTTTCATGCAAGTGTGCAGACCTGAGTTTGTTCTTCAAGTCCACGTATATTGTTATTTTTGTTGTTGCTGTCATAAAATACCCTGGCCAAACTGCTTAAGGAAGGGAGTAATTATTTGGACTTACAATTCTAGGATATAGTCCATTATAGCAAGGAAGTCATGACGTCAGGAGCCTGAGGCAGCTGGTCACATTGTCTACCTGCTAAGGACACCCACTGGAGTGATGAATGAATGCGCCTGCTCAGCTACTGTCTCTGCCCTGGGAACCATAGAGCTTACCCCTCTCCACTGCACCATCTTCCCAGCCCCTGTGTCCCCCTCCCGATTTTACTTTTAGCTGTTTCTTTTTTAATGACTTCTTGCTCTTTTTTCAATTTATTCTTAAGTGTCATCCATCGGTTTTCCAGTTTTGTTGTGTTTGCTTTCTTATTCTCTTCTGTTTACTTACGTATTCATGTTGTTTAGGGTTATGTATCGTGTAGTCCAATGCCACATAAGGGTAGTAGTCTAGTCTGTGAAGGGGGTGAGTGTAAACACTCTGACAAAAGTTTCTAATTTACCCGCTGGAGCATAATTTCTCTCATCGAAGGGTGTCTCCTCAGGGAACCTGACTACATATTGGTAGAAACTGAGCATTATTTCTCATTTACAGGCTGCTGCATGGTCAAGCCTGAGTTGATCCTCACGTTGGAACATGAATTTGGGCTATGGAGGGTAGCAGATACCTCAGTCTGGAACCTTCCAGGTTAGTCAATGTGTACTGGTAAGAGAAAAGGTCATCAAATACCTGTCATGGTGAGCTAGTTTTGCCAAATTTTACCCAGAATCAGTCTTGAATGTGGTTGGCCTTATGGATCAAACAGAGTCTGAAGAGGTTTCTCCACTTAAACCCATCTCCCTGTTTTGTTGCTTAAGTATATTTTGTAGAGATTTAGTCTCTTATTTGAGGTCAAGTTTACTTAGCAGATGTAATGACAACATGCACCATTTTAACCATTTTATGTTGTTGTTTTATCTTCCTGATAGGTTTGTTTTTTCATGTCTTAGTACGTTCCTAGGGAGTTGAAAAGAAATATCTATTTGCCTTGCCTTAGTTAGAGTTTCTATTGCTGTGATGAAACACCATGACCAAAAGGAGCTTCTAAAAGAAAGTGTTTGAATTTATGATTTCAGAGGGTTAGAGTACATGATGGGGGAGCAAAGGCATGACAGCAGAAACAGCTGAGAACTCCCGTCTCAAACGCCAAGGAGGTGACAGAGAGGCACACTGGGAATGGCAGCAGGCGTTTAAAACCTCAAAGTCGGCCTCCAGTGACACACCTCTTCCAACAAGGCCGGACCTCCTAATCCTTCCCAAACATTTATACCAAATGTGCAGTACCTCACTAGCCCACAGAAAGATCCCATTCATCCCATTTGGTAAATAAATGAGCTTTTTAATATTACTTAGAATACAAAAATAGCTTTGAGACAGTTGTATCACCTCCAAATCTCAGCCCTAGTTAGTTCTTACCTCTTTATGTCACATGAAATTGGGCAGAGGGAGTCCTCAGTGAAACCTCAGTTGACTGTTACATTGGTAAACTCACAGTGGCTATGATTGCCTACACAAAATCTTCACAAGGTAAGTCAGTCAGCATTCTAAGATAGGTTTGTGGGGCGAATCTGAGCCCCCACTCCTTGCTAAGAAACTATTGATAGTTGATGGATGTTGAAGAGGTAGTGTTAGTTTTCATTAGGGGTGTGGCTCCTGATAGGTTGACCATGCTGTAGTAGATGGTCCCACAAACACCCGTGGGTATATAGGCAGCACACATTGCAGTCAGTGGGTTTTTAAGGGGGAGGGGAGGGATGGAGATGAAGTTAGCAGTGAGCGGGTAGATGTAGAGGACTTAAGGGGAGGAACTGCAATGAATATGGTCAAAATGCACACACACACACACACACACACATCTATATGTGTATATATATATATATATATATATATATATTACAAAATTCTCAAAAAATTAATACAAATATTTTTAAAAATCTCATTTGAGGGGCTCATATCAGCCTTTTGAGAGAATGTAAAAGCCACATTACCGTTACCATGGCCTTAGATATCTGTGATATATTTTTCTTTCTTTCATTGCCGTGACTGAAGTTGTTTTGTTTTTGAGATGGTAATGCACATTTCAAACACAGAGGAAATAGCTAATGCTACTTTTTTTTTCCCCAGAGCTGAGGACCTAACCTAGGGCCTTGAGCTTGCTAGGCAAGCGCTCTACCACTGAGCTAAATCCTAACCCCAATTATTTTGTCTTTTTTTTTTTTTTTTTTTTGCTACTCTTAACATAATGCCCTTCACTCCTGCCCATGCCATTGTTTCAGTGGATGAATATTCAAGTGTTGATATGTGCCATCTTTCCTTTGTCTATGCTTCTGTTGATCGACATCTACATTGATGATATATCTTGACTTTTAAGCAGCTGCTACAGTAAACAGGTGTGCAACTTTCTTGCATAAGACTGACTTCATTTTCTTTACCTCCATTTGGCCAGCAGTGAGATCATGATGTGATGTGCTAGCTCTACACGTGGCTTTTTGAGCAGCATTGTATTTCATATTAGGTTATGAGACTTTTGAGCATTTGTTATTTTGTGTCTTACATAAGAACCTTTGTAAATGCGGTGCAGGGATGCTCTTCCTTGTGGGTTTGACACACATCTTCCTCAGACTGGGGTAGTATACATTTATTCGCTGATCTACGAGCTCTTTGTTTGACAGGTTGAAGTGTCTCATTTAGGCCATTTACGCAGATTTCATCAGGTCACTTACTTTCCTGCTGCTTAGGTGTTTTGGGTTTTTACATATTCTGAGTCTCTTGTTTGATAAATAGTTTGCCAGTATTTTCTCATTCTCTAGGTTGAGTCTTTGTCCTGTTGATTACCTGCTTTTCTTTATAGTCAGTTTTCAATTTAATGAAATCCCATTTGTTGTTCTTTTGTTTGTATTGACTGTGTTTTTGATGTATTTAAAAATACTCTGTTTGCGCTGTCCCAAATGTCCTTGCATATTCTAGAAGCTTCACAGTTTCTGTATAAGTATTTCAGCGCTAGGATGATTCACACATGATCACTGTAATCATTTTATGTGCCCTTATACCTTTCTATTTCTATTGAGAATTTTTAAACCTATGTTCATTAGAAATATTGTTGGTATGGTTTGTTGTGTCCATGTCTAGTTTAAAAATCATTGTAACACTGGTGTATAAAATGACAGCCAAGAACTTGGATGTTGTGTGTGTGTTTCTAATCTATTTTTTGAGAATTTCATACCTGTATACAGTGTATTTTAATCATATGAACATTCAGCTCCTCCCAGACCTCCTTCCATACCCTCCTCTCACCTTAATGTCCTCTTTTCATAGCCCACCAAATCCAGTCAGTGCCATACTTATGTGAATGGGTGTAGGCCGTCTACTGGAAAGTGGGCACCCAATCAGGGGCTACTTCACTGAAGAACACTGGCTTTCCTCCCTCAGCAGGCTTCAACTGTCAAAACTCCTCAGCTACGAGTGGGGATTTATGAGTTCCTCTCTCTTCATGATGGAACTTTAGCTCCCTTGATCTTGTGCAGGTCCTATGTAAGTAATCCCAGCTACTGTGAGTTCCTGAGTCCGCTTAGTGCTGCCAGTGGACGCCTGTGTGTGGTACCATGTCCTGGTCCATAGGCAGTCTTTCGATGGTCTCATCTCCAAAACCAGCCTGTCCCTTCCCCAGAAGGCATTCATTGCCAGTCACCACTCAGCTTCGGGTGGGACTTTATGACCCCCTCCCCCCTCCACAGTGGGATGTTGTCTGTTTTGATTTTGGACCAATTGTGGGCATGCTGTCACAGTCTCTGTGAGTTCATATATTTGGTTTCTTAGAGGTAGTGCTTATGAATCAAAGCACTTTTTATTTCTTTTTTCCCAACTTTTAAAAAAACATATGATTGTGTTTATTTTATTTGAATGAGTATTTGCGTGGATGTATTTATATATATCAGGCATGTTTCCTCCCCATTCACCCCAGGTTTTTAATGTGCCTAGGTTATTTGAAAATAGCCCATCTTTGTGCACAGCTTTTTCTTCTTTTTTTCTCAGCCTGGTCCGTTTTCTATGAAGTCTTTTTACATTTTAGTTACTTCATTAGTTGAGTTACTTCTCCTACAAGTTTTCTTGGTGTTTGTTTCTTTGTTTTCTGTTATTGTTGTTTTTATGACCTCATTTTATTCAATTGTCATAAATATGTGTGGTTTTTCAATTTCATTGTGTTATCTTTTATTTTTCTGTTCTGTTTGCTTATGTTTAAGAAAAGTCATTATTTTAGGCTATCATGCATCTTAATGTGATTTGAGGGTAATATTCCACTCAGTAAGGAATGTGAGTTTCAGAACCACACATCTTAAGCAGAGTTCCTGACGTAGACCTGCTGTCTCTCATTATTCATTGGTCCTGACTTGGCACGTCTGGATAAACTACCTCATTTTCCCTTTACAGGGTACTGTATGACCAGACCAGGGTTGAACATCAAGTTGCAGCATGGATTTGAGCCATGGAGTGCCTCCCAAGCCTCACTCTGGAGCCTCCCAGGTCAGTTGGAAGATGCTGTCCTAGGGAGGGCAGCAGGAGGAGAGCTCAGCAGATACTGGTTATGTTGATTGATCTCTTTGCATCCACTTTCACCAAACCTAGCCTAAGGAGCTCATGGATCTCACAGACACTTTATGCAGTGTCCAAAAAAGTTCCTCATGGCTGCCCAAAGGATTGATTCAAAGAAGAACTGCCATCAACACTCCAAGTTATTCAGCAAAATAGAAACTGAAGGAACATTTCCAAATTTCTCTCACAAAGCCACTATTAAATTGATACCAAAGGACCCAACAAAAAAGAAAAACTGAGCCAGGCAGTGGTGGCGCATGCCTTCAATTCCAGCACTCGGGAAGCAGAGGCAGGCAGATCTCTGTGAGTTCGAGGCCAGCCTGGTTTACACAGTGAATTCCAGGACAGGCTCCCAAGCTACACAGAGAAACCCTGTCTTGAAAAACCCAAAACCAAAAAACAAAACAAAAAAAAAAAAAAAAAAAGAAAAATCATAAACTAATATGTCTCTTATGAAGATAGATGCAAAAATTCTTAATAAAATACTTTGCAAACCAAACTCAAGAACACATCGAAATGATTATCCATCACAGTCAATTCTGTTTGACCCCAGAGATGCAGGGCTGGGTCAACATTTGTAAATCAATAAATGTAATCCACATAGACAGACTAAAGGACACACGATCATCTCAGATGTAAAAAGGGCCTTTGACAAAATGCAAAATATCCCTTCATGATGAAAGTCCTGGAGAGACTAGGGATAATAAAGAAAATCTACAGCAAGCCTATAGCCAGCATCAGTCTAAATGGAGAGAAACTCAAAACATTTCCCCTAAATCAGGAACGAGAAAGGCTGTCCTATCTCTCTATAACTGTTCAATGGAGAAGTCTTAGTTAGAACAATATGACAACTGAAATAAATCAAGGGGATACAAATAGAAAAGAAGCCAGAGTATCTTTATTTTCATAGATAGGGTTTTATCCATCACCCCTCCCCTTTTTTTTCTATGTTGAGGTGTGTTTTCTTAGATTTTTTTCTAGTACATATATAGATCTTTTAAGACGTTTTTGTTGGTTAGCTACTTTACCTAACTGCTTATTTGTTTCTCTTTCTTTTTTTAAATCATAGTGGTTTTTGTTTGTTGGTTGTTTAGGTTTTGTTGAGACACTGTTTTACTATTTTCTCCTTGATTACTTTGTAGACAGTTCTCTCTGTGGTATGGGAGAACCATTGACAATAGAAAACATTTTCTTTAAAGGACTTACATTCAGTGAGACAAAACTGAAGGACAGGTATATGTACTGTGGTCAGATAAGAACTACAAAGAACGTTTAACCTGGTAGAAAGGAAGAAAACATGTTTTTGTTCGTTTGTTTTCTTTCTAATCTTAGACAAGATACTAAAGTGACCTAAATTTTAAGGAATTATTTATTGCTTTTATTTGAACTTTGAGATGACAGTTTTCTTTTTTTTCTTTTATTGAAAATAGATTTTTTTTTCTCACATAATATATCCTGATTACAGTTTCCCCTCCCTCTACTCCTCCCAGTTTCTGGCCACCTCCCTTCCCATCCATATCTACTCCCTTTTTGTCTCTCATTAGAAAACAAACAGATTTCTAAGGGATAATTAAAATAAGATAACACAAAAACTAACACATTGGAGTCGGCCAGAACAAAGAAGCAGAAGGAAATGTCCCCAAGAAAAGGCAAAAGAATCAGAGAATCACTTGTTCACACACTCAGTCCCATTAAAACATTAACGTGGAATCCATAATGTATATACAGACCTGGTGCTGACCCATGCAGGTCCTGGGCATGCCCCCTTAGTCTCTGAGTACACATGAGCTTTGATCATGTTGGTGTAGAGGGCCTGGTTCTTTTGGTGTCCTCTCTCCCCTCTGGCTCTTAACACTCTTTCCACCTACCTCTCCTTGGTTTTCCCTGAATTTTGAGGAGAGGGATTTGATGGAGACATCCCGTTTAGAGCTGTTCAAGGTCTCTCATTCTCTGCATATGGAGTAATCCCATTTAGAGCTGTTCAAGATTTCTCATTCTCTGCATAATGTGTAATTCTTCAGTGGATCACTTTATTTGCTCCCATCTGCTGCAGGAAGAAGCTTGTCTGGAGATGGTTGAGTATAGCAGAATGTCAGTAGTCAGTAGGAATCATTTTATTGCTTTTTTTTCTTTTTTTCTTCTTTCTGTTTTTAAAAAGAAGGGTAATATTTGGTCTTCCAGTAGGTCTCAGGACTGTCTAGTCCTTGGTTCTTGGTCACCCAAGCAGTGTCTGGTATGGGTTCCATCTCGTGGAGTCAGACTTAAGTCAGATCCTGTGTTGGTTGGTTACTTCCAAGAGCTTTGTGCCACCATTGGCCTAGCATATCTTCCAGGCAAAGATACTATTTTAAATCAAAGAATTTGTGACTGGCTTGGAGTTTACTTTTCTCTTTTGGTAGTGTAGTGTATGGAATATCTTTCTGTACCAAATATGCTAAAACATAGGGGTAAAGGTGTTCTATTAGTTATGTAGGTATTGTCTTCAGCAATGGGGCCTTGCTCTCAGTTTAGGGGGAGCATCCTATAGTCTTGACAACAGCCCGAGTTGTTTGGGGATTTCCATGGGACCCCTTTGGCCAGAGTCGGGCCTGTCGATAGTCAGCTGGGTAGTTGGGTAGAGGCAGGCGGATTGAAGAGACAATGAAGAAGACAGAAAAGAGTCAGGGTTAGGGTTGGGGTTGGGGTTGGGGTTGAGGTTAGGGTTAGGTCATTGCCGGACAGTCCTGAGTTTATTTCACAGCCAGCTTATGTATAGTTTTGAAGGACAGAGGTAGAACAATGCACAGCACAGGCATTCAACCACTATCTATCCTGCCTTGCATCAAGGAGCAGGCAGTTTCATTTTCTATCTCAATGTGCATCTGGCTGGCATCAGCAGCCTGCATCTAGCTAGCTAGTGTGTTCCTTCTTGTGGGCTAATCAGAACTTTCTCACAGCCCTTCAAGGAGGCTCTGTGGGCTAATCAGAACTTTCTCACAGCCTTGGAGTAAACAAGCTTGAACTCTATTGACTCAGAATAGACTTCAGATTCAAACTGGGAAACTGAGTCAGTTGTGGGCTCCCACAGGCCAGCAACCCAATTAGATATGACCCAATCCCGGTACTTGAAGCTTCATTTTGTCACACCATTTCTCTGATTATTTGGCAATTTCAGTTAGATCACTTCCATATATTTTAGAAGTTTCTACTGTATGGCCATTAATTTTACATGATTCTTCCTGTATTCCATATCTTGTCCCCTTCACACCTCCCCAATACCACTTGATATTTCATTCCAGCCCCTTCCATCCATTCATAACTATCAATTCTGTTCTCTTTCCTAATGAGATGTATTCCCTCATCCCTTTCTCTATTCCTAATATCTGGTTCCACAGATTGCAGCTTGATGGTCATTGACATAACAGCTAATATCCACATAGAAGCAAACATAAATCATCTATCTTTCTGGGTCTGGGTTACCTCATTCAGGATAATTTTTTTTTCTAGTTCCATCCATTTCATGGTTTCTTTTTTTAACAGCTGATTAATACCCCATTGTGTAAATGTACATATTCTTTATTCATTCTTCTGTTGGGGGACATCCTGATTGTTTACAATTTTTAGTTATTATGAATAGAACAGCAATGAACATGGTTGAACAGGTGTCTGTGTGGTAGGATGAAGGATCTTTTGGGTGTATGTCCAAGAGTGGTATAGCTGATTCTTGTGGTAGACCAATTCCCATCTTCCTGTCAGCCACCACACTGATTTCCATTGTGACTGTACAAGTTTGCACTCCCACCAGCAATGGAGGAGAATTCCCCTTGCTCTACATCCTTGCCAGCATGAGCTGTCACTTGTATTATTGATCTTAGCCATTCTGAAATGTATGAGATGAAATCTCAAAGTCATTTTGATTTGCATTTCCCTAAGGACTAAGGATAATGAACGGTTATTTGTTTCCCAGCCATTTTAGTCTCTTCTATTGAGAGTTCTTTGTTTAGAGCTGTACCCCCATTTTAATTCGGTTATTTGTTTTCTTGATATCTTGTTTTTTGAGTTCTTTATATATTTTGACTATTAGCTCTCTATAAGGTATGTAGTTGCTGAAAATCTTTTCCCATTCTATAGGCTGCCACTTTGTCCAAATGACAATGAAGCTTTTCAGTTTCACGAGGTCCCATTAATTGTTGATCTTAGTGCCTGGGCTAAAGGTGTTATGTTCAGAAAGTCTTTTCCCATGCCGATGAGTTCAAGGCTATTTACCACTTTCTCTTCTATCAGGTTGCATGTATCTGGTTTTATGTTGAAGTCTTTGATCCACAGTGTGATAATATGGATGTATTTGGATTCTTCTACATGCATTCATCCAGTTTGACCAGCACCATTCGCTGAAGATGCTTTCTGAACAAAAAGAAATAAAAAAGAGAGGAAAGGACATGACTGCTCCTAGGTATGGTGGAAAAGAGTTTATTTGAGATAAAAAGGAGAGTGTAGCCAGAGGCAGGGACATCTGGGAGAGGCCAGAGTGAACATGACCCAGGCTGAGCTGGGCCAGATGGAGTGAAGGGGAGGGGAAAGAAAGGAGAGAGAGAAGGGGGAACAGGGTACAGCAGCCAGGAGGCCAAAGGTACAAAGGGGTGGGCAACCAAAATGTCTGGTTTATATAGAGAAGAGCCTATGGGGCAAGGGCAGCCCAGCCTGTGAGCTGGAGAATTCAGGGTAGATGGTGGAATATGCCAGCCATACCAGGAACAGGTAGGACTGAGAGATGCGAGGAGAACCTGGAAGCCATGGTTTGACATATTTGACATGTTAAATATGTTGAAAATTGAGACCTCTGCAGTCTGTTTCTGGCTTGAAACTTAACATTTTCTTCCAGTGTGTATTTCTGGTCTATGTATCAAAAATCAGTATCCATAGGTGTATGGATTTCTTTCTAGGTCTTCAAATGATACCTCAGCAGTCTGTTTCTGGTTTGAAATTTAACATTTTCTTTCTTCCAGTGTGTATTTCTGGCCTTTTTTTTTTAATCAAAAATCAAGTGTCAATAGGTATGTAGATTTCTTTCTAGGTTTTCAATTTGATTCTATTGATCAACATTTCTGTTTATGTACCAATAAAATGCAGTTTTTATAACTATATCTCTATAGTGCAACTTGAAATTGGTAATGGTGATACCTCCTGCAGTTCTTTTATTATTCAGGATTGTTTTTAGCAATTGTGAGTTTTTTGTATTTCCATATGAAGCTGAAAATTGTCCTTTCAAGATCTGTGAAGAATTGTTTTGGACTTTTGAGGGGGTTGCATTGAATCTGTAGATTTCTTTTAGTAGGATAGCCATTTTTACTACACTAATCCTACCTATCCATGAGCATGGGCAATCTTCTAGTCTTCTGATTATCTTCTTCAGTTTCTTTGTTCAATGTCTTGAGGTTTTTGTTATATAAGTTTTCACTTGTTTGATTCCAGTTATTGCAAGATGGTTTATATTATTTGAGGCTGTGGTGAAAGGTGTTGTTTCCCTGATTTCTTTCTCAGTTTGTTTGTCATTTATATATAGGGGGCTACTAAGTTTTGTGAGTTAATTTTGCATCCAACTACTTTGCAGAAAGAGTTCGTCTTCTATTGGACTCTCTTGGGGCAATATTTAAGGTCACTTGTGTATACTATTATATCATCTGCAAGTAAAGATGCTTAGACTTTTCCATTCACATTTCTTTTTCCCTGATCTCCTTCAGTTGTCTTATTGCTCTAGCTAAGACTTCAAGTACTATATTGAATAGGTATGTAGAGTGTGGGCAACCTTGTCTTGTTCCTGATGTTAGTAGAATTGCTTTGAGTTTCTTTTCATTTAAGTTAATGTTGGATAAAAGTTGCTGTAAACTGCCTTTATTAAATTAAGGTATGTCCTTTGTATCCCTGATCTCTCCAGATCTTAATCATGAATGGGTTTTGGATTTGTCAAAGGCCTTTTCTGCCTCTAATGAGATAATCATATGCTTTTTTTTTCTTTCAGTTTATTTATAAGGTGGATTCCATTTATTGATTGTTGAACCATCCCTGCATCTCTGGGAAGAAGCCTCCTTGATCAGTGTGGATAAACTTTTTGATGTGTTTTTAGATTCATTTGCAAATATTTTATTGGGAATTTCCCATCTATGTTCATAAGGGAAATTGCTTTGTAATTATCTCTCTTTTGGGGGACTTTATGTGGTTTGGGTTGCAGGGTATCTGTGGCTTTGTTTTTTTCTTATAAAAGTGCAGGAGAGGGACAATGTTCCTTTTGTTTGCTTTTGTGGAACAATTTGAGGACTATTGACATTAAGTCTTTGAAATGCTGGTAGAATTCTGTGCTAAAACTCTCTGGCCCTGGGCTTCTTTTTGGTTGGCAAACTTAACTGTCTTGATTTTACTGGGGGTTATAGGTCTGTTTAAATTGCTTATCTGATCTTCATCTAACTTTGGGAAGTGGTATATATCAAGAAAATTATGGATTTCTTTTTGATTTTTAAAAAATGTAGTAGAGTAATATTTTTTAAGGTATGTCCTTATGATTCTCTGGATTTCCTCGGTGTCTTTTGTTATGTCTATGATTTTTACCAAAGAAGTAACTGTTTCATTGATTCTTTGTATTGTTTTCTTTCTTTTTGTTTCTATTTTATTGATTTCAGCCTTTTGTTTTATTATTTCTTTCCATCTACTCCTTTGGGTGACTTTTTTCCCCCCTCTCTCTGTTCTAGAGCTTTCAGGTGTGCTGATAAATTACTAGTATAAGATCTTTTCAATTTTTTTTTTAACGTAGGCATCTAGTGCTATGACCTTGCCTTTTAGAATCACCTTCATTGTGTTCCATAAGTTTTGGTAAATTGTGTTTTCTTCTAGAAAATCTTTGATTTCTATCTTGACCCATTTTTTATTAGTAATGAGTTGTTCAGTTTTCATGAGTTTGAAAACTTTCTGTTGTTTCTGTTGCTGTTGTTGATATCCAGCTAGAATCCATGGTGGTCAGATAGGATGCAGGATGCTATTTCAGTTTTCTGTTATCTGTTGAGACTTGCTTTGTGTCCAAGTATTTGGTCAATTTTGTAGAAAGTTCCATGAGGCCTAAGGATAAGGTGTATTCTTTTGTGTTTGAGTGAAATGTTCTATAAATATCTGTTAGGTACATTTGGTTTATCATGTCAGTTAGCTTCAGCATTGCTCCATTTAGTTTTTGTATGGATGATCTGCCTCCAATATCAATGTGTCTGTCAGGATGTGATTCAAGCTATAGTAGTGTTTCTTTTATGAATGTTGGTGCCCTTGTATTTGGTATGTAGTTGTTAAGAATTCCAACATTGTCTTTCTAGTGAATTTTTCCTTTGATGTATGTGTAATATCCTTTCCTATTTCTTTTTAGTTTTGGTGTGAAGTTTATTTTGTCAGACATTAAAATGGCTACACCAAATTGCTTCTTAGATCCATTTGCTTGGAATATCTTTTTCCAATGCTTTTACCCTGAGGTGATGTCTATCCTTGATGTTAAGGTGTATTTCTTAGATGCAGCAGACAGATTGATCCTGTTTTCAGATATAATATGTTGGTTTTCGTATTTTTGTTGAAGAATTGAGGCCTCTGATGTTATCAATGAGCAGTGATTGTAGATTTCTGTCACATTGTTGTAGTTGTTGTTGTTGTTGGTGGTGGTGGTGATGGTGGTGGTGGTCGTGTGTGTGTGTGTGTGTGTGTGTGTGTGTGTGTGTGTGTGTGTCCGTCCGTCCATGTCCCTTCTTTTGACTCCACTGGTCTGAGACTATTCCCTGTGTTTTCTTGTGTGTAGTTTATTTCTTCAGGTTGAAATTTTCCTACTAAAACCTTCTATATTACTGGGTTTGTAGATACTGCTTATATTTGGTTTTTATCATGGAATGTCTAATTTTCTCCATGTATGGTGATTGAAAAGTTTGCTGGGTATAGTAGTCTGGGTTGGCATCTGTGGTCTGTTTGAGTTTTCAGCACATCTGTCTAAGCCCTTATGACTTTTAGAATATCCATGGAGAAGTCAGGTGTATTTCTAATAGTTCTTCCTTTATATGTTACTCCATTTTTTTCCCTTGCAGCTTTAATATTCTTTCTTTGTTCTGTACATTTATTATTTTGATTATTATGTGCCGTGGGGACTTCTTTTCTGGTCCAGTTTCTTTGATGTTCTGTATGCTTCTTGTATTTTGATTAGCATCTCTTTCCTTAAGTTAGGGAAATATCTTGTATGATTTTGTTGAAAATATTTTCTGTGCCTTTGACTTGTGTTTCTTCTCCTTCCTCTATTCCTATTATTCTTAGGTTTGGTCTTTTCATAGTGTCCCAATTTCCTGGATTTTTTGTGCCAAAAGCTTTTTTAGATTTAACATTTTCTTTGACCATGGTATCCATTCTTCCGTTGTGTGTTCAGTGCCTGAGATTCTCTCTCCCATCTATTGTATTCTGTTGGTGAGGCTTGACTCTAAGGTTCCTGTTCAAGAACCAAAATTTTAATTTCTAGGGTGCCCTCAGTTTTGATTTTCTTTATTGATTCTATTTCCACTTTCGAGTTTTGAATTGTTTTATTTATCTCCTTCCCCCTTTTTTTTTTCTATAGATTTTTTTAATGGTTTGTAAAGATACTTTTTAAAGACCTCTGTTATATTCACAAAGCCTATTTTAAGGTCTTCTTGTTCTTCAGCTATGTTGGAATTCTCAGGGCCTGCCTGAGTAGGGTTGCTGGGCTCTAATGGAAAAATATAGTCTTGTTTGTTAAGGATTGTATGTTTGCTCTGTCATCTAGGCTTCTGGTATTGGGAAGATTCTAGATGCTAATAACTAGTCCTGTCTTTGTTGGGTGGGTGTATTGTTCCTTGGTTTCTATTGCCTTTTCTGGGTCATAGAGGAGTGTGTTGCCTGATAGGAAATTCTGCTGGGATTATGATAGTTGTGGCCACTCTCGGTTTTAGGTAAAATGTATTTCTCGGCATTGACAGCTGACACTTAGGAATGGAGATGGGCTTGAGAGGGGCTGAGGGGTCCACAGGAGGGAGGAAAACAGGGTATCCCACTAGGATCTCCTTGGTCCTCTGGGAATTGGGGTAGAGACTGAGAAGAGGCCACAGCAGAAGGTTTGCTACAGAGCTGGGGATGAGCCTGGGGCATTGGACTTGGGGAAATGGAGGAAGAAGTAAAGATTGGCATTTCGCCTGCTTGCTTTCCTGGTCCATGACCTGTGAGTTCCCAGGGAGTGCCTGCTGGAGTCGGGGGAGGAAAATTAGGAGGAGAAGAGAAGTATGATTCTCTGGAGACGGGAGTAGGGGTGCAAGGTGGCAGCAGCTGGTGGTCTGCTGCAGAGCTGGGGATGAGCAGGGGATTTGGGTTTGGGATTTGAGGGAGAGGTTGAGATCTACCTACTAGTTATTCTACCTACTTCTCTGGCTGGAGAGATGACAGTTTTCAAAAATTGGTAGATGATAAATTATTTAATATAAATTAAACATTTGATGGTGATCATGATTAGAATATAAATTTGAAAGTCAGCAGCCCGAACATAGCTTGTTTTTAAATTTCTCTTTATTCTCAAGAACTTCCAGTATGTATTCAATGAAATATGATCTGCTCCATTTTCTCCTTCAAGTCTCCTTATGGTCCCACAACAGTCCTTGCCCCACCAACTTCATATCATATTTTCTTTTTTATTTTTTGTTTGTTTTTATAATCCACTAAGTCCAGTTAGTGCTGCATATAACAAGCATGGCTGTGGGGCTACCCAATGGAGCATGGGAAAGCTACCAGAATCATATCCTCAAAACAGAATGATGCCTTATCCTCAACAACTATCCACTGTCAGTAGCTTCTCAGTAAAGAGTGGGGCCTGCAGATCATCTGTCTCATGTAAGCCTGGATTTCCCCTGGCTGTCTGGACCTTGTACTTGTCCCCTACGAGTAAACACAGCTGCTGTGAGTTCATGAGGGGGATGGCCATGCCGTGTTCAGAAGACAGCATCCGAGCACTCCTCCCCATCCTTTGGCTCTTACGTTCTTTCTGCTTCTGTTATAAGATTTTCTTTGAGCCTTGGTGGTGCTGGGGTTCATACAGATGTACTATTTGAACCTGAGCACTCAGACTCTTGTTCTCAGCCCCATGACCAGTTCTCCTCCTCTCTGCTGGCTGCTATCCACTGAGAAAAGAACAGCCAACTCTGGCCAAAGTTGAGAACAGCCCAGCTCTGTGGGTATAAACAGAAATATTTAGAAGGCAGTTTGACAGTGTGGTCATTCAGCCCAATAACACCAGCAGCTTCTTCCCAAGGTAGCAGTTTGCCCTACCCTGCCATGGGCTTTTTGACCAGGATTATAGTACTGGGGATTAAACAGTTTTAATGTAGTTACTAGTGCATTTTCCTGTGGGGCTTCTAAGAGAATGAGACAGGAACATCTGAGTTTTCAGGATACGATGGCAGATTAGAAGTTTTCTTCATGGTGTTATGGGAATGGGGAGAATATCAACAACAAAGGAGAGATTGTATTCAAGGTGGAGAGAGGGAAATGTGCTAGGGATCAAGAAAAATATGTCAGGACAGTTATAAAGGAGAAAAGCAGATAGGTAAAGCAGAAAGGAAGTAGGAAACAGTTCATACCCCCAGCTCCCAAAGCCAGAACTGTAAAGTAAGGCCAACTGTAAGGTAAGTATGAAGAGCTGTGTCCAACAGACTAGCATTTTTGAATACAGTACACACCTCTTTAATGTGTCATATACACCGCTCTGGTGTATCTCACACTGAGTCTGCCTGGCAGCTTAGGCTTGGAGAAGAAGTCGATTGCATTTATCTTGGAGTGCCTTCTAGTCTAGGGACCTGAAAATGAGGAGCAGTCACAAAGCAGGGAGACTGGGGCCACATTGACACCATGATAGATGGCTGCATGAAGCAGTTGTGGAAACTGCCGGTTCAGATGCCAAACCACTGAGAAACTTAAGCCACAGGGAACCTTTGACGGGCAAGATTTGGGAGTCACAAACTGTGTGAGAAGTGAGCCCCAGTCCTTTGTTGTAGTTCACTTCAAAGAGTAGGACACTGAGACCATTATTAGCAGATTGTGTGGCCTCCAGACCCTCCTCCCAGCTGTGTATGCTTGACTAGCATAATCAGACCAAGAACCCTGAACTTAGGTCTAGCAGATCTAGTTTTCAGTCCTCTTTCTATAATGTGATTTACTATTGGTTGGTTCTGAAAACATCAAGACCACCCACGTCCCAGTTTCCTCTGGTCTTCCATAGTCCAAAACCTTTGACTTAGACTTCCCTTTTTGCACAAAAATGGGGCCTATGGGAATGATTTTACTCGATCCATAAAGTAGAGCTTGTTGATCTCAGAAGTGGCTCCTTTTATGTAAACAGTGAGGTTTCTTAACTGAATGCAGCCCGGTTGCTCACAAAACAGTGACCATCTCAGCTCTCAGCCAGAACATAGCACCAAGAGTGAGCTGAGAATTAAAAAAAAAAGTTAAACTTAACTTGATCCTAAGTAGCCTAGTAATAGAGAACACAGATAAAATGTTTCTCTGATAATTTGCTTACTTTCTTTTTTTAACATATTTTTACTATATTGCTAGTGTTTTCTCTCTAGAAAAAAAAAATACCTATTTTAATGTAGTTGACAAGAAGTTGATGCAAGCAAAAAAGTATTATTGTTTTAAGAAGCCCATGTAAATCCAGCAAATGAAAAAGATGTACAAAACTTAAGATAGACTAAATGAAGAATTTGAAGAAAGCTGCTTTCTTGTTTTTTTCAGGTAGAAAATTTACATGAGTAAATAATTAGTTGTGTCTCAGGACAAAGTAGATTAATTGAATTACATGTGCATAGAAATCCTTTCCTTAACCTTTATTCTTGCTTATTCAACTATGCTTACACCCTTAAAGAACTGATACAGATAACCATTAGTTCACATACAAAAGAGGTTCAGTGTAGAATAGCACTACAAGCCCAGATAATATATTAGAGAAATGGAAAGGACAAATGTCAGGTCAAAATTGATGTATGGAAATCTACAGCTGAGAAGTAGATGGATACTTTACCTTACTTGTTTGAACCAAGCAGCAAAGCCTCAAAGAAAACTGACTAAGCCCTGGAATTCCTATTCTTCTTCTTTTTTAAATTTAAAAAGTTCTTTTTTTCATTATACATACCAATCCCAGTTCTCTGTCCCGCCTCCCCCCACCTCTGCATCCCATCCCCGATCCACTCCTCAGAGATGGTACGGCCTCCCTTGGGGAGTCAACAAAGTCTGGCATACTAAGTTGAGGCAGGACCAAGCCCCTCCCCTGTGTCAAGGCTGAGCAAGGTATCCTACCCTAGGGTATGTGTGCCAAAAAGCCATTTCATGCACTCGGATAAGTCCTGGTCCTACTGCCAGGAGCTCCCCAAACAGATCTAGCCACATAACTGTCACCCACATTCAGAGGGCCTAGTTTGGTTCCATGCAGGCTCCCCAGCTGATAGGCCAGAGCCCATGTGCTCCCACCAGCTTGGGTCAGCTGTCTCCATGATTTTCCCCATCATGGTCTTTACCTCACTTGCTCCTGCAATCCCTCCTCCCTCTCTTCAACTGAAGTCTAGGAGTTCAGCCCAGTGCTTGGTTGTGGATCACTGTATCTGCTTCCATCAGTCACTGGATGTAGGCTCCATGATGACAATTAGGGTAGTCACTAATCTGATTATAGGGGAAGGTAAGTTCAGGCACCCTCTCCAGTATTGCTAAGAGTCTTAGCTGGTCTCATCCTTGTGGATTCCTGGGGATTTCCCTGGCACTAGGTTGTAATGCCTAGTCTTGCAATTGTTGCATTAACTCATTGGAGATATATATATATATATATATATATATATATATATATATATAATCATAAGTGAATATTTTAAAACTTATGCCTTAAAGATACAAAAACACTATTTGAATTGCCTAAAAATTCTTTGTATGATTCATAGACTTTGTTTGTTTGTTTGTTTAATGTCATTTTAGATGTGCGTAATTTAAGTGGCCTGGGAAATCAAGAGACACACTTGTGGCAAGTTGAAGTCACCAACGGCATTACATCATATGAACAGATGGTTGAAGTAGGTACAATTTTTTGTATATGCCAAACCACACTTAAAGTATAAATATTCAATAGTGCTCTACTTACTCAGGAACTTAGTCCATAGCATACTATACTAAATCTCCACAATGAGCCTGATAAGATGGAGGCTGGAAAAGAACCTGATAATTTTAATATAACTGAGACTCATGGAGCATCTTAGTCTCTGCTGTTAGAATCAAACTTTGCAGTATATACATACTATTTGGAGCCATTGAAACTCTTCTATTAAAAGATAATTTTATTGATACATAAGAAATCTCATATGTGGGAGACCTGTAATTAAAGTTTGGTGAATATTGCAATCCTTTGGATGATGTCACATTTCCTACCCAAGACATGGCTTAGGTAAGAAAGAAAAGTTTTGAGTAATGTGTATTGGATAATATTTGGTAGCAAGACTAAACTCAGTAAAGAATATGAAATACACAAAGAGTAGCACTCCAAATGTAATGAGTGTGAGAAATTTTTTCATTAAGAAATCAGACCTCAGAAATATTGGGAAACAGATATTGGTGAATAGTCTCACGGGTTTATAAGAATGTAACAGATTTTTCTGTCTCAAGGCAGAACTACAGATTCAAGAGAAAATGCATCAAGGGGCAAAACCATATGAATATAACGAATGTATGGAAACATTTGATCAGAATTCACAGCACACCATGAATCAGACATCTCAATCACATGAGAGCCCCTTTGGATGGGAGGAATGTAGAAAATCCTTCTATTATCAGTCCACCCTCACTCAACATCAAAGATTTCATATAGGTGAGAAACTCTATGAGTCTCCGCAATGCTGGGAAATTTTCCCCTGGAAGTCCCAAGTCAGTGTACAGGAGACATTTCATGCAGGTGAGAGACGTTATGAGTGTGAAGAATGCAGGAAGTCTTTCCACCGGAAGGCAAACCTTATCCGACATCAGAGAAGAACACATAGCAGAGAGAAGCCCTATGAGTGTATAGAATGTGGGAAAAATTTCTACTGTAAGTCAGACGTAACTCGACATCATAGAAGAACTCATAGTAGAGAGAAACCCTACGAATGTGTAGAATGTAGTAAAACTTTCTACTGTAAGTCATACCTTATTCGACATCAGAGTAGAACTCATAGTAGAGAGAAGCCCTATGAATGTACAGATTGTACTAAAACTTTCTACTGTAAGTCAGATCTTACTCGACATCAAACAACTCATAGTGGGGAAAAGCCTTTTGAATGTAATGAATGCTCTAAAACATTCTACTATAAGTCAGACCTCGCTAATCATCAGAAAACTCATACAGATGATAATCCCTATGAATGTAAAGAATGTAGGAAAACTTTCTGCTCCAAGTCAAGCCTCAATCAACACCATAGGATTCATACTGGTGAGAAGCCCTATGAGTGCAATGAATGTAAGAAAAGTTTCAATTCTAAGTCAAACCTCACTGAGCATCAGAGAAGAACTCATACTAGAGAGAAGCCCTATGAATGTAATGAATGTTGGAAATCCTTCTACTGTAGGTCAGAACTCATTAATCATCAGAGGACTCATACAGTGGAGAGATACTATGAATGTAAAGAGTGTAGGAAAAATTTCTACTGTAAGTCAAACCTCAATCAACATCAAAGAACTCACACAGGAGAGAAACCGTATGAATGTAAAGACTGTAACAAAGCTTTTTATTGTAAGTCAAACCTCAATCAACATCAAAGAACTCATACAGGTGAAAAACCTTTTGCATGTAAAGACTGTAGTAAAGCTTTCTATTGCAAGTCAAGCCTTGTTAAACATCAAAAAATTCATTCAGGTGAGAAGCCATATGAATGCGAAGAATGTAGGAAAACTTTCTTCCAAAAGTCAGATCTCACTCGACATCAGAGAACACATACAGGTGAAAAACCCTATGAATGTAAAGACTGTAGCAAAACTTTCTATTGTAAGTCAAACCTCAATCAACATCGGAGAACCCATACACATGGAAAACCTTATGAATGTAAAGAGTGTAAGGAAACATTCTATTCTAAGTCAGAGCTCACAGAACATCAAAGAAGTCATACAGATGAGAAACCCTATGTGATATTTAATATCGATTGTCAACTTGACAAGATCTGGAATCATCTGGGAGACAGGCCTCTAGGCATGCCTGTGAAAGATTATCTAGATTAAGTTAGCCTCTGGGGATGTCTGATTATCTTGATTTGGTTAATTGAAGCAGGAAGACCCACCGTAAATATGGTGGCATCATTCCCTGGCCTGACGTTATGTACTGCATGGAAAGGGGTAGCACCATTCTGTAGACTGGAGTTCTGGACTACATGAAAAGGAGAAAGGTAGATTAAGCATGACCATTTGTTGTTTTCTGCTTCCTGTCTGGATGCTACCCGACTAGCTGCCTTAAGCTCCTGCCACAGTGACTCCTCTGCCATAAGGGCTTGTACCTTCAAACTGTGAGCCACAGCAAAAAGTAACTAATCTAGGAAATTGGTTCTGAGAAGTGAGGTTGCTCTGATAAATTCGGCTATATGGTTCATGGGCCATTGGCATTGATTTTCATGAGGAATGTAGAAGATTTTGGGACTTTGGGCTAATATAACCTTTGAATGCTATGCTACAGAGCTAAATAGGCCATTCTGGTGGAAGTTTATAAGATCAGGAAGCAGAGGGAAGTACAGGCTGTGGAGGCCTGGCTCACAAGGCTTCAGGGGAGAATAAGAACTGTCAGGAAGTGGGATGGAGACCATTTGTGTGATTCTTTGCTAAGAATCTGGCTTCATTCTCCCTGTGTTCTGAGAACTCGAGTAATGGTGAATTTAAAGAAAATGTGCCGATCTGTCAGGCGAAGAAAATTCCCCAGTGGGAGTGTATTTTGACTGACACAGCTCCTGGTAACAGCACTTGTAAAGTTCACTGAAAAAACTTGCTTTGAGCAGATGATAAGTACAAAAGCAATCAAAACTTGCAGCATCTCATGGATTAAGAAAGCCACAGCGAAGCAACATCTGTAGGCAAAGGAATGTATGGAAAAAAGAGGCTTTCTTAAAACAACCTGCTTTGCCCCAGGGCAATAGGAAATGTGTGTGAGTGCCCTGCTGCACCTACCAAAGGTTTCAGCTTGTGACAATGCCAGCTTGTAAAAAGCCAGGACTGAGAATGCAGCTGCAGGGGTTCCCTACTCTTTGAAGACAACTCCCCAGGGAAGTGTTTCTGTAGGGTCAACACACTCTAGGTGACATACCTGTGATCCAAGAGGGCACCTTACATGTCTAATGAGCAAGCTCTTGGAAGTTTTGTGTATGTAATACTAGTTTCCTAAGCATGAAAGGTGGAATATTGAAGGGGTCAGGTAGACTTGCTCCAGAGTTTCAGATGGCAGATGTGGCTAGGCATTCTAGATCAGGACTGGAGTTTCTACACGGAGGCTCTGATTGGCCACTGCATGAACCTGTGAAGGTGAACTCTAAGTTGCCATGAAGACTCCAGTATATAAGTGATACCAGGACCATGGGGGCATCCACCAAAGAAAGCTACAGGCAAGGAGTGGGGCCAGCCTTAAAGAAAGCCACAGGCAGCAGAGATGGAAGGTCTCAAGTACTTTGGATTCCAGATGACCATTACAAGTCTCAGATGCTGGACATGGAGCAGCAAGATTTACTGTTTCCTCTGCTGGGTTTCAGCCCTCATTTTTCTTTTCAGGAATAGGAATGTTTACGCTTTGCTTTTATGTATTGGTACCATGTAACTTCCTTTTTGGTATTAAGGGACCTCACAAATAAAAGATTGTTTCAGATGAAACTTGGACTTTGGATATTAAAACAGCATTGGAATTGTTGAAGACTAGGGACTTTTGGTGTTGTACCTAACACACTTTGCATTATGAAATGGCCATCAGCTTATGGAGAGAAGAGAGAAAAGTTATTGCTCAACAGTGATAGCCATGTCAGGTTTGCAAGGAATAGAGTTTTGATGACTAATATTCTCAGCTTGACAAGATCAGGAATCACTCTGGAAATGTCTGGGAGAGATTATCTTAAGTTAATTGCCATGGGAAGAGTTATAAATGCTTGTGGTACCATTCTGTGGACTCGGGTCTAGATTGCATGAAAAGGAGAAAGATGGCTAAGAATGAGCATTCATTGTTTTCTGATTCTTGACCGTGGATGCCACTGGACCAGATGCTTCAAGCTCCTACCACTGTAACCTCCCTGTCTGGATGGATTCTACTTTTGAACCATGAGCTAAAATAAACTCTTCCTTAATTTGCTGTGTCAGGATATTTTATAAAAGCCACAGGTAAATAACATACCCTGTGAATGTTTAAACATGTAAGAGTTGTAGAGTTGGTTCAGCCGTTAAGAACATTGACTACTGTTCCAGAGGATCTAGTTTGGATTTACTGCTCCAAAATGGCTCACAGCTGTCTGTTAATCCAATTCCAAAGGCTTCCATGGCAATGCACTCATGTAGTGCACATACATGTATGCAGGCAAAATATTTGCATACATAAATAATTTTAAAAAGCATGTTGGAAAATTTTCTTATGCAAGTCAAACCTTATGACATCTAGAATTCACACAAGTGAGAAATTATTTTAGAGTAAAGAATGTGGAAATCTTTTTACCAAAATTCAAATTTTACTAAGCATCAGAGAGTTCATGGATGAGAAACAAGAAATCTTACTGTAAGAACCCAATGTTTACTTGACCTCAGAGAATACATTCTGGTAAGAAACTTGAATGTGAAATGAGCACAATGTAGTTGGCAGACAACAGCTCCACCCATTTCCCTAGAAGGGTTGTATGCCCTGGAGGCTTTAGTCTCACTACCTTGGTGAATACAGCATGATTAGAACGCCCCAGCTACTTCGGTTTTCCCTATGGAGCACATTGTGCCTGGGAGTCTCCATCCCTACCTGTCAGTTTGCTGAGCATATACATGGTTGGGGCCGCACATCTTGGAGACTCAAGCTTGTTCATTGCCCACATAAAGGATGCATACCCAGGAAGCTCCTGGCCCTGTGAGCACATTGTACCTGGGGATACTTCAACCCCTCTCGTCACCCAGGTGAGGGCTATGTTATGAGAATCTCCAACTTCACATTATCCCAGTAATCACAGCATACCCAACAATCCCATCCTATCCTGTAGCCCCTTTGAGGGGCATATGCTTGGGAGATTCCAGCCCAGGCAAGTAAAAGGTGCTTGGTGAGATCCATCCTGTCAACTGCCCCAGTGTACACAACTCATCTAAGCAGCTCCAGCCTCACCTGTTGCCTTGTGACCAAAGTATTACTGAGTGGCTCTTGCCCATCTCATCACCTCAATAATAAGCACAGGATGCCTCGAGGCTCCATCCAGTTTGTATGTTATACCCAGAAGCCTCCAAAGGCATCCATCATCCAGGTGAGGGCTGTATGCCCAGGAGACTTCAGACGCACATGTTACCTCCTTGAGCACTGTTCACACCGGGGAGACTACATATCAGTCTGTGATTCTGGTACACACAGAGTGCTCAGGAGGATCTATTCCTTGATTCATTTCTTAGGCAGAAGCTTTATGTCTAGAAAATCCTAGCCCTGCCCGTCATTTCAGTGAGCACAGTATTCTCAGAATACACTGGCTTTACTCACCATGATGAGCATAGTACACCTGGAGGTGTCCATACCAAACCACTTTGGTGCTCAGATTGTGTGACCAGTCATGGTGAACATAGCATGAACATGGTGCTTGAGTCCTGTTACCTGCATGGAAACAACAGAATGCCTGGGGACTCAGAATAAGGGAGTTGACATAAGGAAGAAAAAATTCAACCAGTGACTTAAGTCCAGATTGTAAGATGCAATATAAAAGCACAATGTCTATGAAAGGACAAACTCCTCTAAAAATTAAGAATTTTATGATAATGACATCTAGTGAAAGTAAATTAAAAACTTTAAGTATGTTCAAATAACTCAAAGAAATATTCTTGAAACAATAATTCCAAGAGAGATGTTAACTAATTGAAATAAGACTGACACATTATATGTAAAAATAAATTTAATAAGGGCATAGAAATATCAAAAAGATGCTAACTGAAATAGTAGACATTAAAAATATAAAATCTGTGAAAAGCCTCATCAATAAAAAACACAGGGAGGACAGACTATTTCAACTTGAAGAAAAAGTGGAGAAATTAAAACAAAAATAATTGGATGACTCCAAGGAAACAGTGTCTTCCAGACACAACAGGCCTGGTATGTATATGAACCCACAGAGACTGTGACAATGCACACAAGACTTGCACAGGTTTAAGCTAGAGTCCCAGCACGGAGAAGTGGGAGGGGACACAGTATTCCACCCTTCACAGAGAAGCTGTTCGTAATTGATACTGATGGACAAAGGGAAAATAAATATTCTCCAGTGGAGTGTCACTGGGTATATCAATGACACTCCAGGGCAGGCCCATGCCCAGGAGTAATTGGCCAGCACAAAACAAACTCAGTGGTACTTTTGTGGACTTTTTGTTTTCCTTTGTTTGGACATTTTGGTTCTTACTGATCTTTTGCCTGTTTTTAATTTAATGGGGGAAGGGGTGGGGCTCAAATAGATACTTGTACTCTACAGCATAATTCATCAGAGATGAAAGTTGAAAACAGCTTATGACCATCAATAAATGAATGAATGAATTTCAGTTATATGCACAGAAGAATGTTTTCAGGCACAAGATTAAAGAATTTACAGTATACGTGGACTGACAAACAGCATGCTAATGAATTAAGGCAGTCACAGAATGAATTTGCATGATTCCATGCATATGAGTTAATCCAAGCAGTGGGATTATGATTATCAGGATTTGAGTGTAGGGATAAAGGGAACTTATAATGACTATAGAATTTCTATCAGTGGTTATTATAAGTGTTACAGCTCTGGAGGGAAAGGTATCCTGGCTGTCAGAAGCCAGGCTATACCTAGAGCTCTGTTCTGGTGGGGCATGGTTTCCCCACAGGAATGTAGTAATCTTGCTCCTCTCTGAGAGAGCCCTTACAGCCCAGCTCTGTCCCCCTCTGCTAAGGGAGTTTCCCTGCAGAGATGTTCACTGCTTCTCTGCTGTACTCTGCTAAGGGGGTTTCCCTCCAGAGATGCAATTCTGCTCCTGCTCTCGTGAAATTTGTTACTTCTCTGCTGCTCTCTGCTAAGTGGTTCTCTCCCTCACCATGTGCAGAAATGTAGCAGTTTGCTCTTGCTCCAGTGAAAGTTGTTACTTCTCTGCCCTGCTCCAATCCAGAGAAAGAAGATCTTCACCCAAAACTCATTCAAGAGATTTATTTCAAGGGAGGAATCCGGGAGAGTAGCTGCTTCTCCAGAGAGGAAAAGGCAGCTCCCACCTGAACAGGTACAGGGCTTATATAGGGTTTCTTAGGGGCAGAGTTTTTCCACGGTGAAGATTTTTCAGGGTAGGAATTGATCAGACTTCAATCCCTGAGCTTGAACAAGCTCAGAGATTGGCTAGATTTCATGCTCAGTGATTGGTTGTTTTTTGTGCTGAGTTGGTCAGGAGCAGAGTGTGTTTCTTTGGCAGCAGGTTGCCAAAAAGGGTACTTATCCCTGTAATACCAAAATCAGTTTCTAAGACACATGTCCCCTATGCTTGCTTTCTCTGTGATCAAACTAGAGATTACTATTGATGCAGGGCAGAAACCTATGGAGGCTGTCCTTATTGTTGCTTTAAGAGAGATAATGCAGAGAGAGACAGAGACAGACAGAGACAGAGACATAATGCATATTCAGGAAAACAATCTGCTTTTTATTAAGAATGGAGAATCTTTTATGTCCTAATTAAGGACCCACGGCACTCCAGATGAGAAATGGGAATCATTGGTAAGCTTTACTTTTGCATTTATCACAGCCACCCATTGGGCATGCTCAAAACACAGAGGGTGCACATCCCATTCTCTTGACCCCTAGGAATAGATACAATAGAAGTGGTCCAAAGCTGCTCAAAAGTGCTTACACCCTTAATGTCACCCTTTTTGATGATATTGATCCCACCTTCCTGTCACACCATCTCATTTCGGACCTTAACTTCTGTATATTGACTGTTGAATAACACTCAGCCTAACCTCTTCGGAGGATGCTGGTTGTATGTCCCTCCTGGGTCAAACTTGAAACCTCCATTTGTGGCCTCACTCTTGACTTATTAGATTCTCTCACCTTACCACTTGCTAATTGCTCACAGCCAAATGCCACTACAACCTCTTATCTCTCTTACATTCCTCTCTTTGGTATTAGACCACTTTAACTCCTCAGGAACACACTCAGGCTGGCACAAAACTCAGTCCCGCCTATGCCTTCCAGGTACTGAGATTCCATCACACTAGGTTGGTAACATTCTGAGTACATAGAATGCTGATTGTTAAATCTTGTGCTTGTGTTTCCGTGCCTATGTAACGCATGCACACAAATGTCTACATTGGTAAATACTTTATATCTCTCTCTCTACAATAAAAAGTCCCACAAATTGTTACATTTCCATGATTAATTTTGTACTTACTGTATGTACAGCATTAAGCTGAAAGATGTTTTCACAACATTCCTTCAGAAGACCACGTCACCCCTAACACAAACAGGAAACTAGCATATTCAGTGAAGCTGGTCTAGTATCTAGATCGCACCAGACCCCACAGCATGATTTTAAAATCAACTTCAGGAGATTCTAAACACATTAAAAATAACATATATTTTCATATGTCTGATTTTTTTAGTCTGATATCAAGTTTGGCCTTGAACTTGAACCCTCCTGCCTAAGCCTCCCAAATGCTGGGGTTATAGGAATACACATCATGTCCATACTCTTTCTTTTTTTTGTTTGTTTGTTTTTGTTTTGTTGTTGTTGCTGCTGCTGTTGTTTTGAAACAGGTTCTCTCTGTGTAGTCCTGGCTGTCCTGGAATTTACTATGTAGCCCAGGTTGGCTGCAAATTTACAGTAATCCTCCTCCATCTGCATCTTGAGTACTGGAATTAAAGATGCCTAGCTAACCATAACCACTATGCCTAGCTAACCAACATCTTCTAAAACAAGGCAGCATTTTGCTATCAAATAATCCTAAAAGTCTTTCTCTCTGAAATGATTTTGATGATTGCATAATTCTCATATACAATTCACTCCAAGTAAAATGAGGGATTGGAATACACATGCATTATTTGAAGTATGCTTAGTATAAGAGGCAGAACTCTATAACTTTAAAAGGAAATGTTAAATTCCAGGAGCTTTTTATTGTTGAAATAACTATTCACAAAACAAGCAGAGAAGCCCCCCAATGAAACAATGGTCATGTTTTACTATTGATATTTGTTCCTTCATCTTCTAAGCACTTGTATGTTCTTTAAATGGTAGTAGACATTTACTTTGATCTCAAGTATGATGAAATAAACCCAGCATCTTTTCTCCACCTCTTAGTTTCTTTTACATAGAAAAATGTGCTAAATGTCTCTTCATGGCTTGTTTGGCCATTGTTGCCCCACCTACAGACTGTAACTTGACTTTCTGAAACTCTGCTGAACTACAGTCTATGCAGTTAAAGGAAAGATGTCCTCCTGACACTCCTAGTAGTCTCCAAAGGGTGAGGATGGGTAACTGGCTTGAAGACAATTGGGAGTGGTCTTCAGAAAATTGAGGGCCATTGGTAAACTATGCAGAGGCAAATCTTATTGGCAAGATAACATCTCCTTCAATTAAACTTAGGAGAATGCCACCCATCACAGCTGATCCAACCATGGCCCCCGGTCCTTTTCTTGCTGGTAGGATGGCTCCCATTAAGAAACTGCTAGTGATGGAGTTCCAGGTATCTTCCTCCCTTCTTGAACCATACTACAGTCAATCATGGAAAAACTCCAAAAACTGCAAAGTCACCTTCCAACTGTGGAGCTGTCAAACTCCCTCTTAGTCTCTGACTTAATCCTACTAGAGAATTTTAAAAACCATTGATGACTTGAAAGATACCACAGCTTTTGCCCTTTGTAAAGGCACCATTACAATCATCCACAATTAGCCAGAGGCAGGACTCCCTCATGTACTCCTCCATCTTGGCTCCAGCCTCGTAAGTGTTCGAGAGCATGTTAGGCAAAAACTTTCGACTTTCATTTTTATGTTTTTATAAGGTTTGTTTGGTTTCTTTCTCTTTGTCTTTGTTCTCTGCTTCGTTTGAGAGAGAGAATGAGAGCACATCAGGTTTGAATGGGTTGGGATGTGGGGGAATAGAAGGGAGGAGTTGCAGAGGGAAAACCTTGATAATGTATACTGTATGAAAAGTATTTTAATAAAAAATGATAAGTTCTTGGAACTGAAGAGAAGGCTCAGTGGTTAAGAGCACCTCCTGATTTTCCCAGAGCCCCTGAGTTTGGTCCCCAGCACCCACTAAACTTACAACCACCTACAAATTCAGCTCCAGAGGATCCAGTGCCCTCTTCTGGTACCTGCATACATGTGCTATACATTCACACACACACACACACACACACACACACACACACACACACACACACTACATACCTTTAAAAGGTACACATACACTATATACCTTTAAAAGGTACACACACACTACATACCTTTAAAAGGTATGAAGTGGATTTTTGAGATACTAGTGATCCCCTGGAAAAAAATCAAATCTAGAAGTCATGAATATGAATAAGTTAAATTCCTTTTCAGACATGTAGAAAATATTTTTTATTAAGAATTTTTTTATTTATTTTACAAACCAATCAAAGATCCCCCTCTTCCCTTCTCCTGCATCTCCAGCCTCCTGCTCCCAACCCACTCCCCAGTCCCTTCTACAAGAAGATAAGGCCTTCCATGGGGAGGTACATTTAGTAGAGGCAGGTCC
>CABHPQ010141534.1:32702-49123 GCA_902168405.1 Peromyscus aztecus
CCATCATAGGTAGTGGGCTCCAAAAAGCCTGCTCATGTGCCAGGGATGTATTCTGGTCCTACTGCCAGGAGATCAAACAGATCAAGCTACACAACTGTCTCACTATGCAGGGGCCTCATCCAGTCCCATGTGGACTCCACAGCTGTTGATCTAAATTTTTTTTTTTTTTTTTGGTTTTTTGAAACAGGGTTTCTCTGTGTAGCTTTGCGCCTTTCCTGGAACTCGCTTGGGAGACCAGGCTGGCCTCGAACTCGCAGAGATCCTCCTGCCTCTGCCTTCCGAGTGCTGGGATTAAAGGCGTGCACCACCACCGCCCAGCCTGATCTAAATTTTATGAGTTCCCACTAGTATGGTTTGGTTGTCTCTGTAGGTTTCCTCATCATGATATTGATGCCCTTGCTCATAGAATCCCTCCCTCTTCTGTCTCTTTGACTTGACTCCTGGAGCTCGGCCTGGTGTTTGGCTGTGGATCTCTGCGTCTGATTCTATCAGTTACTGGAAAAAGGCTCTATAATGACAGTTAGGATATTCACCAATCTGATTACTGGGGTAAGCTAGTTTAGGCACCCTCTCCACTATTGCTAATAGTATAAACTGGGGTCATCCTTGGGGATTCCTGGGAACTTTCCTAGTGCCTGGTTTCTTCCTATCCTGATGATGTCTCCCTCTATCATCATATCTCTTTCATTGCTCTCCCACTCAATCCCTGTTCAGCTTGACCATCCCATTCCCTTATGTTCTCATCATTCTCCTTATGATCCCCTACACTCCATTGCCCACCTGCACCCCCAGATTACTCATGGAGGTCTCATCTGTTTCCCCTTCCCAGGGTGATTCATGTGTCCTTCTTTGGGTCTTCCTTGTTAGCTAGCTTCTCTGGAACTGTGAGTTGTAGTTTGGTTATCTTTTGCTTTACATCTAGTATCCACTTATGAATGAGTACATACCATGTTTGTCCTTCTGAGTCTGGGTTATCTCAATCAGGATGATATTTTCTAGTTCCATCCATTTGCCTGCAAATTTCATGATGTCATTGTTTTTTACTGCTGAGTAGTACTTCATTGTGAATATGTACCACATTTTCTTAATCCATTTTTTGGTTGAGGGGCATCTAGGTTGTTTCCAGGTTCTGGCTATTATGAATGATGCTGCTATGAACATAGTTGAGCATGTGTCCTTGTGGTATGATTGAGCATTCCTTGGGTATATGCCCAAGAGTGGTATAACTGGGTCTTGAGGTAGATTGATTCCCAATTTTCTGAGAAGTCATCATACTGATTTCCAAAGTGGCTGTATAAGTTCGCACTCCCACCAACAGTGTAGGAGTGTTTCCCTTGTTCCACATCCTCTCCAACATAAGTTTTCTTTAGTATTTTTGATCTTAGCCATTGTGATAGGTGTAAGATTGTATCTCAGAGTCGTTTTAATTTGCATTTCTGTGATGACTGAGGATGTTGAGCAATTCCTTAAATGTCTTTCAGCCATTTGAGATTCTTCTGTTGAGAATTCTCTGTTTAGCTCTATAGCCCACTTAAAAATTTTTATTAAGAGATTTTCTGTTTGTTTTACATATCAACCATGGATTTCCCTGTCCTCCCTCCTCCCACCCCCAGCCTTCCCCCCTAGACCACCCCCTATTTCCACCTCCTCCAAGGCAAGGTCTCCCTCCCATGAGGAGTCAGAAGAGCCTGGTACTTTTCAGTTGAGGCAGGTCCAAGCCCCTCCTCCCTGCACTAAGGCTGAGCAAAGTGTCTCACCATAGGCACTGGGTTCCAAAAAGCCAGCTCATGTACTAAGGACAGGTCCCGATCCCACTGCCTGGGGGCCCCCTAAACGGTTCAAGCCAAACAACTTATCCAGAGGGCCTAGTCCAGTACCATGGGGGCTCCTCAGCTATTGGTTCACAGTTCATGAGTTTCCTCTAGTCTGGCTAGTTGTCTCTGTACTTTTTCCAATCATGGTCTCAATATCTCCTGCTCATATAATCCCTCCTCTCTCTTGTCAATTGGACTCCTGGAGCTCCACCTGGGACTTGGCCATGGATCTCTGCATCTGCTTCCATCAGTCACTGGATGAGGGTTCTATGATGACAGTTAGGATATTCAGCCATCTGATCACCAGAGTAGGTCAGCTCAGGCACCCATTGTAGCCCATTTTTTAAATTGGATTGTTCATTATTTTAATGTCTAATTTCTTGAATATTTTTATATTAATTATAACTCCTTGGCCATTAGCTCAGGCTTATTACTACTAGCTCTTACACTTAAATTAACCCATAATTCTTATCTATGTTTAGTAACATGGCTTGGTACCTTTTCTCAGTTCTGCCTTGTCATCTTGCTTCCTCTGTGTCTGGCTAGTGACTACTGACTCAGTCTTCCTCTTCCCAGCAGTTTCCTCTTCTGCTGGCCCCACCTATACTTCCTGCCTGGCTACTGGCCAATCAATGTTTTATTTAACCAGTGTATAAGGGCATTATCCCACAGCATTTCCCCTTTTCTGTCTAAAACAAAGTAAGGTTTTAACTTTAACATAGTAAAATTATGTATAATAGAACCAGTTATCAAGCAAGAATTACAGTTACAATATCTAGTCTATTTGTATTTGGCAAAACTAAAGAAAATATTCCATCTGTCCTGTATTTGTGACTCTAAAGTTTCATATCTAATTTATCTTTTATCATAATTAAGAAAATTACAATTATGACTATCTAGTCTTCAACTACATCAAAGACCCCAGCAGGATATAATATTACCTAAGTAAATAGGAAGAGCATTGTAAGCAACTTCCAAAAAATCTGGAAATGACAGAGACAGCTACCTGCCTGGACTGTCATCCAAAGTTCCTCTGCAACATTGGGGGGTCCATTCTTCAGCCTATAGGTCTTCAGTTTTTTAATTGCTTCTCCGTGTGTCCTGTAGAATATCTGGGAGTTTTTTCTGAATCAGGAACCTGAAGGACCATCTTGTCTTACAAAGTTCAGTGGTCACCTTCCTATGTCTGCTTGTCCAACTTATGCAACATATTATCAGCAGTCTAGGCAAGAGCAGTTTCTTGCCCAAATAACTATTTTTTGCCAAGAAAAAGATAAACTCCATATAGAATGTCTTTGAAGTAAATGGTTGCTGCCAGGAGCAGATGTGTCTCAATGTCCAAAAAAGTCTGTTTTTAAAACATTTTAAATGCCATATTCTGTAGGTCTTTGAAGTGTTTGAGGATCACCTACCTAATTGAAATATATCTGTGTATATCTAGAAAACTAACATAACTATGAGTGTGATTATCATAGATGAGTAATTATTAAGCTGTAATTCTTTTTTTTTTTTTGTTTTTTGGTTTTTCGAGACAGGGTTTCTCTGTGTAGCTTTGCGCCTTTCCTGGAACTCGCTTGGGAGACCAGGCTGGCCTCGAACTTGCAGAGATCCACCTGCCTCTGCCTCCCGAGTGCTGGGATTAAAGGCATGCGCCACCACCGCCCGGCTAAGCTGTAATTCTTAATTATACATTATAATTTCAAATGAGTTGTACAAACATAATACCTTAAACTTGAGTAGATCTATACGTACAGTATAACAAAATTAACTTTAAATATCTGTATCCTATATTTCTTTTTTTTATTAAGGGATTTTCTATTCATTTACATACCAACCACAGATTCCCCTGTCCTCCCTCCTCCCACCCCCCAGCCTTCCCCCCAAACCCACCTCCCATTCCCACCTCCTCCAAGGCAAGGACTCCCATGGGGAGTCAGCAGAGCCTGGTACATTCAGTTGAGGCAGGTCCAAGCCCCTCCTTTCTGCACTAAGGCTGAGCAAAGTGTCTCACCATAGGCACTAGGCTCCAAAAAGTTGGCTCATGCACTAGGGACAGGTCCTGATCCCACTGCCTGGGGGCCCCCTATACAGTTCAAGCTAAACAACTGTCTCACTTATCCAGAGGGCCTAGTCCAGTACCATAGGGGCTCCTCAGCTATTGGTACACAGTTCATGTGTTTGCACTAGTTTGTCTAGTTGTCTCTGTACTTTTGCCATCATGGTCTTGATGTCCCTTGCTCATAGAATCCCTCCTCTCTCTCATCGATTGGACTCCTGGAGCTCCACCTGGGACCCGGCCGTGGATCTCTGCATCTGCTTCCATCAGTCACTGGATGAGGGTTCTATGATGACAGTTAGGATATTCAGTCATCTGATCACCAGAGTAGGCCAGTTCAGGCACCCTCTCGAGTATTGCCAGGAGTCTATGGTGGAGTCATCTTTGTGGATTCCTGGGAACCTCCCTAGCCCTCTGTCTGCTTCAACCTATTCTCATGGTGTCTTCATTTATCATAGTATCTCTTTCCTTGCTCTCCCACTCTGTTCCCGTTCAAGCTCGAACCTCCCACTCCTCTAAGCTCTCAGTGCCCTCCATTACCCCCTTTACCACCAGTTTGCTCATGTAGATCTCATCCATTTCTCCATCACTGGGCAATCCATGCATCCTTCCTAGGGTCCTTCTTACTACCTAGCCTCCCTGGAGCTGTGGGTTGCAGTCTGGATCTATGTGCAATCTTCTGCATGTTGACATCCAGTTATGCCAGCACCATTCTTTGAAGTTGCTTTCTTTTTTCCATTGTACAGATTTGGCTTCTTTGTCAAAAATCAGGTGTTCATAGGGGTGTAGGTTAATGTAAGGGTTTTCAATTAAATTCCATTGGTCCACATGTCAGTTTTTATGCCAATATCAAGCTGATTTTATTACTATAGCTGTATAGTAGAGCTTGAGGTCAGGGATGGTGATGCCTCCAAAGGTGGCTTCATTATACAGGATTGTTTTTAGCAATCCTGGGTTTTTTGTTTTTCTATATGAAGTTGAGTATTGTTCTTTCAAGGTCTGTGAAGAATTGTGTTGGGATTTTGATGGAGATTGCATTGAATCTGTAGATTGCTTTTGGTAACATTGCCATTTTTACTATGTTAATCCTATATATTCATGGGCATGGGAGGTCTTTCCATTTTCTGATATCTTCTTCAAAGACTTAAAGTTCTTGTCATACAGGTCTTTCACTTGCTTAGTTAGAATTACCCCAAGATATTTTATATTATTTGTGGCTATTGTAAAGGATGATGTTTCTCTGATTTCTTTCTCAGCTTTTTTATCATTTGTATGTAGGAGGGCTACTGATTTTTTTTTAAATTAGTCTTATATCCTGCCACATTACTGAAGGTGTTTATCAGCTGTGGGACATCCCTGGTAGAATTTTTAGGGTCACTTATGTAGACTATCATATCATCTGCAAATAGTGAAAATTTGACTTCTTCCTTTCCACTTTGAATCCTCTTGTTCTCCTTTTCTTGTGTTATTGCTCTAGCTAGAACTTTAAGTACTCTGTTGAATAAATATGGGGAAAGTGGACAGCCTTGTCTTGTTCTTGATTTTAGTGGAATCACTTCGAGTTTCTCTCCATTTAATTTGATGATGGCTGTCGGCTTGCTTTAAATTGCCTTCATTATGTTTAGGCTTTTTCCTTGTATTCCTGATCTCTCCAAGACCTTTATCATGAGGAGTGTTGGATTTTGTCAAAGGCATTTTCAGCATCTAATGAGATGATCATGTGGTTTTTTTCTTTCAGTTTCTTTATATGGTGTATTACATTGACAGACTTTTGTCTGTTGAACCATCCTTGCATCTCTAGAATGAAGCATACTTGGTCATGGTGTAATTTTTTTGATATGTTCTTGGATTTGGTTAGCCAGTATTTTATTGAGTATTTTTGCGTCAATGTTCATGAGGGAGACTGGTCGGTAATTCTCTTTCTTTGTTGCATCTTAAAGTGGTTTGGGTATCAGGGTAACTGTAGCCTCATAAAAGGAGTTTAGTAATGTTCCTTCTGTTTCTATTGTATAGAACAATTTGAAGAGTATTGGTATTAACTCTTTTTTGAAAATCTGGTAGAATTCTGTGCTGAAACCGTCTGGTCCTGGGCTTTTTTTTTGGTTGAGAGACTTTTAATGACTGTTTCTATTTTCTTAGTGGTTATTGGTCTATTTAAATTATTTATTTGGTCTTGTTTTAACTTTGGTATGTGGTACATATCCAGAAAATTGTCCATTTCTTTGAGATTTTCCAATTTTGTGGAGTAGAGGTTTTTGAAGTATGACCTGATGATTTTATGGATTTCCTTGTTGTCTGTTGTTATGTCTCCCTTTTCATTTATGAATTTGTTAATATGGATGCTCTCTCTCTGCCTTCTGGTTAGTTTTGATAAGAGCTTGTCTATCTTTTTGATTTTTTCAAAGAATCAACTCTTTATTTCACTGATTATTTGTATTGTTCTCTTTGTTTCTCTTTTATTGATTTTATCCCTCAATTTTATTATTTCCTTGTGTCTATTCCTCCTGGGTGACTTTGCTTTTTTTTCGTTCTAGAGCTTTTAGGTTCGCTGTTAAGTCGCTAGTATGAGATTTCTCCAACTTCTTTATGTGGGCATTTAGTGCTATGAATTTTCCTCTTAGCACTGCTTTCATAGTGTCCCATAAGTTTGCATATATTTTATATTCATTTTCATTGAATTCTAGGAAGTCTTTAATTTTTTTCTTTATTTCTTTCTTGACCTATTTGTGATTCATTTGAGCATTATTCAGTTTCCATGCGATTGTAGGCTTTCTGTAATTTTTGTTGTTATTGAAATCTAACTTTAAGCCATGGTGGTCTGATAAAATACAGGAGGATATTCCAATTTTTTTGTGTGTATGTTAAGATTTGTTTTGTGACCAAGTATGTAGTCAATTTTAGAGAAGGTTCCAAGGGGTGTTGAGAAGAAGGTATATTGTTTTTTGTTAGGGTGGAATGTTCTGTAGATATCTATGAAGTCCATTTGAGTCATAACATCTGTTAGGTCCCTTATTTCTCTGTTAAGTTTCAATCTGGTGGATCTGTCCATTGGTGAGAGTGGGGTGTTGACGTCTTCCACTATTAATATGTGGGGTTTGATGCGTGATTTAAGCTTTAGTAGTTTTTCTTTTACTTATGTGGGTGTCCTTGTATTTGGGCCATAAATGTTCAAAATTGAGACTTCATCTTAGTCGATCTTTCCTGTGATGAATATGTAATATCCTTCTCGATCTCTTTTGATTGATTTTAATTTGAAGTCTGTTTTGTTAGAGATTAGGCTAACTACACCAGCTTGCTTCTTAAGTCCATTTGATTGGAAAGTCTTTTCCTAACCTTTTACTCTGAGATAGTGTCTGTTTTTGAAGTTGAGGTGTGTTTCTTGTATGTAGCAGAAGGATGGATCCTTATTTCATATCCATTCTGTTATCCTGTGACTCTCTATAGTCAAATTGAGTCCATTGATATTAAAGGATATTAATAACCAATGATTGTTAATTCCTGTTATCTTTCGGTGGGAGTATGTTTGTATTTCCCTTCTTTGGGATTTACTACTGTGGGGTTACCTATTGCCTGTGTTTCTGTGGGTGCTTCTGACTTCCTTAGGTTGGAGTTTTCCTTGTAGTGCTTTCTGTAGGGCCAGATTTGTGGATAAGTATTGTTCAAATCTGATTTTGTCTTGAAATGTCTTGTTTACTCCATCTATGGTGATTGAAAGCTTTGCTGGGTATATTATTAGTCTAGGCTGGCATCTGTGGTCTCTTAGTGTCTTCATTACATCTATCCAGGACCTTCTGGCCTTCAGAGTCTCCATTGAGAAGTCAGGTGCTATTCTGATGGATCTGCTTTTATATATCACTTGACCTTTTTCCTTTGCTGCTGTTAAAATTCTTTCTTTATTCTGTATGTTTAGTGGTTTAATTATTATGTGGCAGGGGGACTTTTTTGGGGGGCCTAGTCTATTTGGTATTCTATAAGCTTGTTGTGTCTTCATAGGTATATCCTTCTTTAAGTTGGGAAAGTTTTCTTGTATGATCTTGTTGAATATATTTTCTGTGCCTTTGAGTTGGTATTCTTCTCCTTCGTCTATCACTATTATTAGGGATATATTAGGTTTGGCCTTTTCATGGTGTCCCAGATTTCCTGTACATTCCTGTACATGACTTTTTTTGGCTTTGGTATTTTCTTTGACTGATGAATCTATTTCCTCTATTGTATCTTCTACACCAGAGAACCTCTCTTCCATCTCTTGTATTCTATTGGTTATGCTTGCATCCGTGTTTCCTGTTCATTTACTCAGATTTTCTATTTCCAGCATTCCCCCTATTTGTGTCTTCTTCATTGTTTCTATTTCAATTTTCAGATCAGAACTGTTTCCTTCACATTTTTAATTGCTTTTCCATGGTTTTCTTGGCTTTCTTTAAGGAATTTATTGATTTCTTCCAATTTTTTTGTTTTTCTCTTCCTCAATTTCTTTAAGGAAATTTTTCATTTCTTTAAATGCCTCTAGTATCTTATGAAGCTATTTTTAAGGTCGCTTTCTTCTGCTTCTACATTGTCAAGTTCAGGTCTTGCTGTTGTAGGAGGGCTAGGTTCTGGTGATGCTGTATTGCTCTTTATGTTGTTGTATGTTTTTTTGCATGACATCTACCCATCTCTCCTCTAATAGGTGCAAGAGGTGCCTGTGTCTGAGCAAGCTGCTATTGGTCCACTCTGTGCATCGTCTCTGTGTCTTGGGGGCCCCTCTGGGTCCAATCTTAGCTCTTGCTCTAATTAGATGTGGCACATTTTGTATGTTAGGGAGCTGCTCTTGGTCCAATCCACTAGCTTATTCTTTGACTCAGGGAGCCACTCTTGGTCTTATCAGGGCTCTTGGTCCAGTCAAAGCTGGTGGATTCTGTGTCTCAGGAAGCCTCTCTTGGTCCAATGAGAGCTCTTGTTCCAATGAGAGCTGGAAGATTCTGTGTCTAAGGAAGCCACTGGGGTCACAGTTGTATGGGTAGGTTTTATGTATGGCGTGGGCCTTGTAGATTCCAGGGTTTGATAAGGGAATATTGGTGAGGGAGCCTGCCCACAGGAGTCTTCCCTATTGGCCGGCAACTGGAGCAGAGATGGGTGGGGGTTCCCAGGGAATGGTTGTGTCCTAGGGCCTAGGTCCTGGAGGCAGGACTCTCTGGGTGGGAGAAGAGTCACTCACCTCTTGTTTAAATTGCTTTTCAGATGTGTAGAAAATATTTTCTTTTGAATTTTTAAAATTAAATTATAACTACTCTACTTCCCCCTTTCCTTTCCTACCTCCAACTCCTCCAATGTCTCCTCCCTAAATCATTATTAAGGAAGTAATAGTCAAAACTTTCTCTGACCCAGGAAAAGAAACATCCAGATACAGGAGGAATTTAGATAATCAGATGGACATATCAAAATGGAATTCCCCCCACCATGTAATTAAACCATTGGTATGATCTCATTACAGATGGTTGTGAGCCACCATGTGGATGCTGGGAATTGAACTCAGGACCTCTGGAAGGGCAGTCAGTGCTCTTAACTGCTGAGCCATCGCTCCAGCAGCTGGAGACTGGCGGGACTTGGGAGCTGGAGAGAAGCTCTCCAGCAACAGTATAGTCAGGACAAGTAAAATATATTGAAAGTAATCAAAGAACCAGTCATATATAAATCTAGGCCCATCAGAGTAACAACAGACTTAACAACAGAAACATTAAAAGCCATTGAGGCATGGAATGATGTTTTTCAGGTTTTAGAGTACAAATAGCTGCATAGATAGACCTACAACCAGCAAAGACATAATTACTGCAAAGAATAAAGCACCCTTGAGTAATAGTTTAGCAAGAGGGGAATAGGAAAATACCAAGTACTGCACAGTCAAGAATATGTCAGGAAACCATGTGCACCTTTCAGTAAATTCTAAATATTAATGCTCTCAATTCTTAAATCAAAAGACACAGTCCATATTTAATTTAAAGAAAGAACCCATCTATTTGTTATTTACAGGAAAACATACCTCATTGTAAGCCAAACATGCTACTTTTGGGTGAAAGGATGAGAAAATGTATACCTGCCAAGTAGAACTAGGAAACAAGAGTTATTGATCTGACAATTAATAAAATAGGCTTTATACCAGAACTACTCAGAAGAGATAAAGATTGTCATTTCATATTGGTTATGGGATCAGTCAGTTAAGATGGTCTTAGAATTCTTAACAGATATGCACCAAACATTTGTTACACAAAAAATACAACTAGAGGTACACTTATGGAATAACGCTGGAACAATAATAGTGAGAGACTTCAATACTCCACTCTTATCAATCAATAGATTATCCAGACAAAAGATAAACCTCAGAATTAAGTGACATCATTAACCAAGTGAACCTAATAGATATCTACAGAATGTTCTAAGTACTATAGAACACATATTTTCATCATCCATGTAACTTTCTCTAACATAGATCATGCATTAGGACCCCAAAATAAGTCTTCATCATCAAAACTCTCTCTCTCTCTCTCTCTCTCTCTCTCTCTCTCTCTCTCTCTCTCTCTCTCTGTGTGTGTGTGTGTGTGTGTGTGTGTGTGTTCATGCAGGCATGTAGATGTCACAGCATGCACATGGAAGTAATGGAACAACTTTTGGAAGTCAGTTCCAACCTTCCATTGTGAGTCCCAGTAATCAAACTCAGGTCATGAGGCTTGCCTTGCAAGAGCTTTTTACCTGCTAAGCCTCTTACTAGCCCACAAAGCAAAGCTTAACAAATACAGGAAAATTAAGCTGATTCCTCATGTTTCATCTTATCACAACAGAATAAAACTAACTCCAACTCCAGGGGATTTGGTGCCCTCTTCTGGCCTCCATGGAAACCTGTACATATGTAGCCTATATACACACAAACACAGAGATATAAAAAAAAAGTAATAAATATCTTGAAAGTTTTTTGACCAATAAAGAAAAGTAACTTCTTTGCTTATGCATTGTTCTGGTATAGTGTGTATACATCCTGCTAGGAGGTTTTCTACTTTGGATTACAATGTCTACTCAAAACTGTCACTTCACTATACTCCAGAAGATCAGTTGGACGGTATCACTCTGGTAGTTTGAATGTAATTGGCTCCATAATCTCATAGGGAGTGGCACTATTAGGAGGTGTGGCTTTATTGGACTGAGTATGGAGGGGACAGGCTTTGAGGTTTCCTATGCTCAGGATACCACCCAGTGTCTCAGTTGACTCCTGTTGGCTGCAATATGTAGAACTCTGTTACTACTCCAGCACCACATCTGACTGCATGCCACCATGATCCTGGATGATAACGGACTGAACCTCTGAAACTGTAAGTGAGTCCTGCTGATGAAATGTTTTACTTTGTAAGAGTTGCCATCTTGGTGTTTCTTCACAATAATAGAAACTCTAACTAAGACAGAAGTTGATATTAGGGACTGGGGTATTATTGTGATGTTTTTGTTTGGAGTATTATGGACTTTGGTACTTTGCATTAGGAAAACAGTGGAATGCTTTAAGCACTGTTTAATGGGCCATACTACTAGGAGCATGGAAGACAGTGCTGCTGAGTGTGATTTGATGAACTGTGGGAGACTACTTCAACAGGTTTCAGAGGACAAGAGTTTTAGTGTATTGCCTAGAGATCATTCTTGTGATATTTTGGTGAGGTGGCTGGCTGCCTTTTGCCTGTGTCTGAAGAGTCTGTCTGAGGCTAAAGTGAAGAATTTTGGATTATTTCCATTGGCAGAGGAAATCTCAAAACAGCCTAATATAGGCTCTACTTTGTGGTTACTAGTTTTAACTTTAATGAAGATATATAATGAAAAGATTCAAGCCAAGCAAGGAAAAATATTTGAAGAGAAAAAGAGCACCAGAAAGTGGAATGGAGCTAAGTTCTGTGTTCAAGGAGACAAACAGATTAAGAATCAGGGCAAGATCCTACCCAGCTACGTTTCTAACTTGTGGAAAGAAACTAAAGAAAAGCTTAGATCCAGGTGTGGTGGGACACACCTTTAATCCTAGAGCCTGGTAGATCTCTGAGTTTGAGGCCAGCGTCCTCTAGAGATCCAGTTTCAGGACAGCCAAGCTTAGGCAGTGAAGGACAGAAAGCTGATGAACATGTAATTGAGCAAAGGGGCCATGTTCTAGCCCCAGTTAAAAAAAAATGATTCTGGCTTGAGAGTTAAGGACAGAAGAAACAGTTTATGGAATTTGCCTTCATGCCTAAAAAAAAAAAAAAAAATGCTGAGGCCAGGAATGTGTCAGGAGTGTCCCTGAATGGAGACCTAGTAGAGAGGCCATTATGTAAAGCTATGAAATTGAAGCCTGAATTGCTTTGGAGAACCTAAGATGTTAGAGATGCCAGAGTCATGGAATACCTCCTGACAAGAGGGAGTAGAACAGGGAGTGGAACCACCCCAAGAGAAAGAAGTGTGCTTCAGTCAGCAAAGCTGAACAGAGCTGGAGATCCAAAGAGCACTTTGACATGAGACATGGAGATGCAGAGTTTGGAGTTTGTCCAGCTGGTTTTTGGTCTTGCTTTGGTCTAGTATTTCCTCACTGTGCTCCCTTCTGTACATATTGGAATATGTTGGAAGTATGTTATCTACTTTTTTATTTTGATTTTGTAGGGGATTACAATTAAGAGATTGCATGAATCTCAGAACAAACCTTGAACTTTGGACTTTTAAACATTGTTGAGACTGTGATAGACTATGGGGACTTTTGAAGTTGGACTAAATGCATTTTGCATTATGATATTGTTATAAAGCTCATGGGGGCCAGGGAGTGGAATGTGTTAGTTTGAAAATAATTGTCCCCCATAATCTCATAGGGAGTGGCATTTTTAGGAGGTGTGGCTTTGTTGGAAAGGGTATGGCCTTGTATGTGGAAGTGTGTCACTGTGGGGGCAGGCTTTGAAGTTTCCTATGCCCAGGATATGGCATAGTCTCTCAGTTGACTTCCTGTTGTCTGAAAGATGTAGAACTCAGCTACTACTCTAACACCACATCTCACTGCATGCCACCATGCTCCAGGTCATGATAATAATGGACTGAACCTTTGTTAGCAAGCCATCCTAAATAGTATTTTCCTTTATAAGACTTGCCATGGTCATGGTGTCTCTTCATATCAATAGAAACCCTAACTAAGATAATCACCAAGAATACTTTTATGTTGCTGTGGTTGTTTGAATGGGAAATGGCCCCAATAGGCTCACGTTTTTAATCAGCTGCCCCCCAGTTTTTGGTGCTATCTGAAGAAACTATAGAGCTTCAGACTGTGTGTTCAGTTTGACTTCCATCTGACATAGCAATGTATTAAAATTGCTGATAACCATCTGTTTAGTTGCATAAGATAAATTCTGCAGAATTTTTTTCTTCACACCTAAATTTATTTTTAATATTCTTTATAGTTTGCATTTTGATTTTTGTCTTTTTATTTATTCTGCTCTCATATAATACATCCTGACTACAACCTCTCCTCCCTTCACTTCTCCCAGTAACCCCACCTTCCCTCTCTCCCCATCCACTGCTCCTCCATTTCCCTTCAGAAAGGAGCAGGACTCCCCCTGATATCAACTGAACATGGTATAACAAGACTCAATAAGACTTAAACACAAATCCTCATATCAAGGCTGGATAAGGCAACCCAGTAGGAAGAAAAGGGTCCCAAGAACAGGCAAAAGAGTCAGAGACACCCACTCTCCCATTGTTACTAGTTCCACAAAAACCCAAGCTAAACAACCACAACATAAGTGCAGAAGACCTAGTTCAAACCCATGTCGGCTCCATGATTGCTGCCTCAGTCTCTGTGAGCACCTATAGGCCCTGCTTAATTGATTCTGTGGACCATGTTCTCCTGGTGTCCTCAAACCCTCTGGCTCCCATAATCCTTTCTCTGCCTCTTCCTCAGGTCTCCCAAGTTCTACCCAATGTTTGGGTGTAGATCTCTGCATCTGTACCCATCAGCTGCCAAAGGAAGGCACTCTGATGACAATTGGGCTAGGCAACTGTTTTAGGGTTTCTATTGCTGTGAAGAGACACTATGACCACAGCAGCTCTAATAAAGGAAAACATTTAATTGGGGCTGGCTTCCAGTTAGAGGTTTAGTCCATTATTATCATGACAGGAAGCATAGCAGCATGCAGGAAGACATGGTGCTAGAGGTAGTTGAGAGTTCTACATCTTGATCTGAAAGCAGCAGGAAGAGACATTCATGCTGGGCCTGGCTTGAATGTGAGACTTCAAAGCCTGCCCCAGTGACACACTTCCTCCTCCAAGACCACACCTACAAATAGTGCCACTCGCTATGGGCCTGTGGGAACCATTTTTATTCAAATCACCACAGCACTGATGTAGGAGAAAATCATTACAGATCTTTCATTGAGGTTTTTTGTTTGTTTGTTTTCTTTGTCTTTGTTTTGTCAGCCACTGTTGGTCTCTGGGCTATCCAGCTTCCAGTTTCTGGCCATCCAGGCAATGCAGGCATGGGCTCCCTCTTGTGGCATGGGCCTCAAGTTAGACCAGTCATTGGTTGGCCACGCCCACTAGCTCTGAGCCACCACTGTCCCATCACATCTTGCAGGCAGGACAGGTTGTGGGTTGAAGATTTTGTGGCTGGGTTTGTGTCCCACTCCCACCATTGGAAATACTCCCTGGTTGCAGAAGATAAACACAGTTCAGGCTCTGTATCCTCCATTACTAGGACTCCTTCCTAGTGTCACCCTCATAGGTTCCAGGAAGTTTTCACTGCAGTAGGTTTCTGTCCCACAAATGCCCCCCAATTCCAGTCATCTCTCTCCATACTCTAGCCCTCTATCTCTTCTTCCCCAACTTCCCTCCTGTTCCCATCCCCACCCATCCCACTCCCACCCACAAATTGTGTTCTATTTCCCATTCCCAGGGAGGTGCATACGTCACCCCAGCACCCTCCTTGTTACTGAGCTTCCTTGGGTCTGTGGATTATAGCATGATTATCTTTTACTTAACAGGTTATACATACTTTAAGTAAGTGCATACCATATTTTTCTTTTCCTTTTTTCATTATTAAGAAATTTTCTATTCATTTTACATAACAACCACAGATCCCCCTCTTCCCCCTCCTCCCACCCCTAGCCTTCCCCCCAACCCACCCCCATTCCCATCTCCTCCAAGGCAAGGACTCCCATGGGGAGTCAGCAGAGTCTGGTACATTCAGTTGAGGCAGGTCCAAGCCCCTCCCCCTGACCCAAGGCTGTGTAAGGTGTCCCACCATAGGCGCTGGGCTCCAAAAAGCCCACTCATGCAGCAGGGATGGATCCTGATCCCACTGCCAGGGGCCCCTTAAGCAGGTCAAGCTATACAATTGTCTCACCTATGCAGAGGGCCTAGTTCAGTCCCATGGAGGCTCCACAGCTATTAGTCCACAGTTCATGAGTTCCCACTAGTTTGATACCATGTTTTTCTTTCTGGGTTTGGGTTGCCTTTTTCAGGATGATTCTTTCTAGTTGCATCCATTGCTGGAACATTTCATGATATCATTTTTAACAGCTGAGTAATACTCCAATGTGTAAATATTCCACATTTTCTTTATCTATTCTTCAGTTGAGGGACACCTAGGTTGTTTCCAGTTTCTGGCTGTATGAAAAAACAATATGGTGATATTTTATTTGTACTGAATTGTGATTTTATTTGTATGTTAATAAATAAAGTTGCCTGGGGGTCAGAGCTATTAGCAAGCCATAGGAAAGCTGGGCGGTGGTGGTGCATGCCTTTAATCCCAGCACTTGGTAGGGAGAGCTAGGTAGATCTCTGTGTGTTCAAGGATACAGCCAGCATTGGAGACACATGCTCCAATGTGTGTCTGGAGGTCTGTACAGACAGGCAGTGATGAGGCAGTCACGTGGTGTGGTTGGGTTTACAACCAATGATAAGGCAGAACAGAAAGTCTATTTAAAGACAAACAGACAGGAAGTAGGTCTCTTTTTTGGAGAGGTTTCTTGGCTGAAGAGGCTAGTTGCAGCAGGCGGGTAAGGCTCTTAGCTCTGACCTCTTGGGCTTTTATCTTTACTTTGATTCTGTGTTTCTTATTTAATAAGATGGTTGGATACATCTACAAAACAGATATGAACATAGTTGAACAAGTGTTATTTGGTAGGATGGAGCATCCTTTGCATATATACCTAAGAGTGGTATAGTGTAGCCATAACGCCTGCGATACCACCACCCGTTCACCATGTCCAAGCAAGGGGCTGTGGATTGAAAAACAGACAAAGACAGTGGGTCACTTGCCTCAGCTGAAAGCCGAATGCCGTTTATTGAAAGAGGGAGGAAACCTTAAATACAGTCTTACAGCACAATGGAGGATCCCCAGAGGGCAGAAGTTTGCTACTGAATGTACTACATTCTTGCATCTAAGCTGTTAACGCCCAATATGCAGGATACACAAACAAGGAACTTCCCTTAAGTGTTCAGGAGGATGGATACCGGCAGGGAATTAGCATAGGGAGGACATGTGGTCAAGGTCGGCAAGCAGGCAAACAGTTTACTCAAATATGGGGAGCCGG
>CABHPQ010141536.1:0-14977 GCA_902168405.1 Peromyscus aztecus
ATGGTGATGAAGGCCACAAGTGTGTATAGTTATCCAGAGGAGGGAAAAATGTCAGAGCCCAGCAATGTGACATTTCAGGGGTGAGCTTAAAAGGAGAGCCATGGAGGAGCTGGGCAGAACTGAGAGGGGTAATGAGAGGAAACAAGAGTCTCCGTGGAAATTACTGTATGAGCAGGTCTTGAACAGAGCTTATGCTACAGAGAGGACAAACGAGACACAGCACTGGAGACTTGCAAACAGGTCATCAGGACAAGGTCCAATTGGTGACTGACAGCACTCAGCTCAGAGCACCCCGGGCAGCAGAAAGTGGTCTTGTGCCTCGTTTTATTCACCTTCTTTGTCCTGGGCCAAGAAGAAAGTCAACCCCAAGTCCCAGGTCAGGCTGGGTCTGCCCTCTAGGGAGCTAAGGACCCCAACTCTCAGGCTGCAGGCAAATGAGGCAGGGATGTTTAAGAGTTTGTCTCCAAGCTCCCCGCCCCCCTCCCCTCCTCCCCCCCACCCCGGCTCCCCTACAAATCAGCTCTAAAAAGCTACAGAAATAAACTGCAAAGAAGAAGCAAAGGCTCAAGAGCAAACAAAACTAAAAGACCAAAAAGTCTTTCCATCTGTAGCGAGAGAGAAAGCAAAAGCCTTCTTGCTGTCCCGATGAAATTTCTGCGGCTGCTGGCAGCCTGGCCTCTGACCCAAGGCTGGAGAATGCCTGCGTCTTATTAAATGTCCACACAAGATGAGTGGCAAGAAGGACAAGAAGCCCAGAGAGTCCACAGTTGACCTTGAAACTGTGGGAGATATTTTTCCCATCAAGATGATAGAGAAAAGACAGAGTCGTGACAGGGTTCTGAATGGGAACCATCACATCCATGTGATACAGCTCTGGTTTTAATGCCCCCTCGGGAGAAGACACAGAAAATTACGAGCTGAAGCAGAGAAACACATGAATGCAAATCCGACCCGAGTTTTAATGCAACGCAACTTGGCTCAGGAAGAAAACACGCTGTCTGAAGTCAGCCGTTTGACCTTTTGATGTGAGCTGCCCCATTATTTATCTCCACACCCTTTGAGCGGTATCGCCTGGGTCATTTCTTATATACTCTGCATCCACGTCTGTGTGATCATCCAAGCGTTCCAGGGTCTCCTTGCTAGTTCAGCGCACTTCATTTTTCATGCAGGAGGATCAAGCTGAGCATTCCTGTGGGTGGAGACCCCAGCCAGGCCTCCCCCAAACTGCCTCTTTCAGTGTGATAAGTCCCCCCCCATCATAAATTATGTCGCAACTGGAGGCTTCAACCTGTTGCCATCAGCTTTTCTCTTGGCAACACACCAGCTATGTCCCCTGAGATAAATGAATTATTTTCAGAGTCCTAGAGGATTCCAAGGGGGCAGGCAGAGAAGTAAAGAAAGCTCCTCCAGGCCCAGGCAAGTAAGCCTGCGTTGCTGTTTCTAAGCCACAAGCTGACATCTCATTCTGGCAGTCTCCCCGCAGACAGATGCGGTCTTCTCCAGTCCTCCGCCTCACCCTCTGCCCCTCCCCAGTTCTTCTCACCTGTTGCCAAAGCAACAATAGGCTAATTCACTGGCAAGTTCAATGAGAAGAGACAAAACAGCGAGGTGGGAGGGCAATGGATTGAGAGAGAAGGAAAGCACTTGGTCTTTACAGAACACAGGACTAAGGGACACCGTGTCTCCATGGCACAGGGCTGAAGGACGCTCTGTCTCCGTGGCACAGGCTTCCACTGTGCTGCTGGAAGGGGACTTGGCTTCAGAACGCATTCTCGGGCCTCAAAAGCTTTTAGAGCTGGGGGTGGTGGCACACGTCTATAATCCTAGCACTTTGGAGCTGGGGGGAAGGGAGATCCAGAGTTCAAGGCCAGCCAGGACTAGATAGCAAACTCCTAGCAAATGTGGACTACAAGAGGCTCTCAAACACAGAAACAAAACAAAACAAACAAAAAAACAAATAAGAGTTCTTTTCAGGGCTGCGGCATGAGGAGAAAAGGTTGCGAGGATTCTGAGTTGGTCTCCAGGACACCGTCTTGCACCTGAGGACAGGAAGAGAGGCTGCCTGGGCCCCTTGGCTGCTGCGGTAAGGCAAGGAACCTCTGAACTCCCGAGCTTAATCCCAGCCAGCTCTCTCTAGCTGCAGCCACTTTCCACAGATAAATTATTCCTTTTCAGTTACATCAGCAACTCCTTGTGTGTGATGGAATGGGTCAGCCATGCAGATGAGCCAGGCTGGCTGCTGGGGCTGCCAAAAGGAAAGGCCCGATTGATCTAGTGGTTTTCATCTTATTGACAGTCTAATTGAGTCAAGCTGCATGGTGTCTTGGGAAAGTTTCAAGCAGAGGAATCACAGCACTCGCCATCCCCACTGGACACTGGGCCCCCCGCACGATGCTGTTAAGTGGTGCTTGGAGAAACTCTAGGGCACATAATGTATTTGGGTGTTACAATGGTGTTTAGTAAACTTTAGATAAAGGGTACAATATCAACCACTTGGTTCTGTCTGGACTCTTCACCTAAATGCCGTTTCAGAAAGTCCAGGGAGACTAGAGTCTCTGGGGTAGGGAGACTGTTCAGTGGGTAAAGCATTTCCTATACAAACATGAGGGACTGAGTTCAGATCTCCAGCACCCACATAAACGTCACATGGGCATGACAGCCGACCTGTAATCTTGGTACACAGGATCCCTAGGGCAAGCTGGCTAGCTAAACTAGTTAAGTCAGTGATCTCTGAGTTCAGTTAGAGACCCTGTGCACAGCTGCTTTTCTGTTACTGTGAGAAAACACCGTGACCAAGGCAACTTATGGAAGGAATCGTTTCTTTAGGCTTACGGTTTCAGAGAGAGAAGTCCATCAAGGCGGGGAGGCGTGGCAGCAAGAGGCAGGCATGGTGGCTGGCACAGGAAGCTAAATGCTCACATCTTGAACCACAAGCAACAATGCAGAGAAAGTAAACTGGAAGTAGGCAAGGCTTTTTCATCTCCAGGCTGCTCCCACTGGTGTATTTCCTCCAGCAAGACTGTACCACCTAAACCTCCCCAAACAGCACCATCTACTGGGGACCAAGTGTTCAAATGCCCAAGACTAGGAAGGACATTTATCATTCAAACCACTACACACTGACTCAGTATATAAGGTGGAGGATGATCAAGGGAGCCACCCGATGTCAACATCTAGCCTGCACATGTACATGCACACATGCACATACATCCCATCCATATACACAGGCAAAAGTATTTTAGCTGTGAGTCGTGTTAGAGAATTTTCATGCAAACTTCACAATGTCACACTGTCTTAGACACTTCCAGTTTGTCCATCTCAAAACAAGCAAGGAAGTGGTCTGATGTGGTGATGCTCAGAAGCAGAGCTAAGCTTTCCATGACTCAAGACTCCCTTGAGGGTGACTCATGTGGCATGGACTTTGAATACACTTTAGTTCTGGTCCTACCCCAGCAGTGCAAACTTAGAGCTGCTCCCCAGAGAGGCTCATGGCATTCTTATAGAAAAGGGGAGCTAGAGAGTGAAACTCGCCAAATTCTTCCATGGCAGTGGGTCTTCTGGTCGTAAGGGGTCACATCTATTGAATTCTGACTGGACACTGCTCCAAGTATACGAACCAATCCCTATAACAACATCCTGAAGGTGCTCCTATAGTTAGTTCCATTTCATACATTGAGAACCTGCAGCTATCTCCTTGCCTGTAGTTGGTCAGAACGGCCTGTCACAGTGGTTCTGAAATGTTTGCATAAACACCCACCACTGAACTGCACAGTCAGAGCTCCTGACTCAGTAGCTCTGGATGAGATGTGGGGATAAACATTTTTAGCATGTTCCCTGGTGACACTGCTGGACTACATGTGGAGAATTGTCTCTGCTGCTCCTCCCTGGAGAAAACCTTCCCTTCCTCCTGCCCTCTCCTCTAACAGGGAAACAAAACTGAACAAAATCACCCCTTATTCCAAGCAATCAGATAGTAGTCAGCCAGACACATTTCAGGAGGCTTGGAGATCATCCCAGACAGCATCGTGCTGAGACCTCAGTCAGACTTCTAGGAGCAAATCCCAGCCTTGCCCTGGAGTCCTTTATGGCCAAGAGGCAGGCTCTTACCATCTCCTTCCTACCACCTACACTCGCCATCTTGTTGCTATGACATTGTTTCCAAACAACTGAATGTTATTAAACAAGCAAGTCCCATGAGTTTGCTGAAAGTTCCTCTGTAGATGTTTGTAAAGTCATATCTCCCCATGTTGATTACTAAACACATTCCTTCATCTCTTCCCTTCAGTGTAACTTCCATGACAATAAGATACATATATGCATATGTAAATTATAGGCGAAAAAAATCAAAGATTAAAATTTCAACTCAGAAATTCTGTAAGACAAAGAAGGGTAATGTTAGTATACAGGAATGCAAGCACAAGAAAGAAGAAGAAAGAAAGACATCAGACTCTGAGGTGTGCAGTTTCTTAAAAGCTTGATGATACTGGAGATCTAAAAATACTTCCATCAAGAGCTATGTGGTGGTATACACCTGTACTCCCAGCACTTACAGGGCTAAGCCATGAAGATCAAAAGTTTAAGTTACAGAACTCAAAAAAGGGAAAGGAGAGAGGGAAGGAGGAAGGGTGGGAGAGAGAGAGAGAGCTGAAAAGAGAGGGGGGAGATAGAAATGTTTCTATTATTAAAAGGCACACTGCACGAAATGGCTGACAATGCTCTCCACAATATCTCCAAGTCAAATGCAATTATGTTTCACGGGTCATTTATTAGAGTAGCCCTCCAGGCATACTTCAGACTATAAAGTTTATAAAATAGAGATACTTTAGGGGCCTATGTATCAAGGCCAATGCTCTGCCTGCAGTACATTGGCAGCATTGGAAGAGTGAAAACACCCTATTTTATAGCTCTTCAGTGTCTATACTTGAAAGTATACCTACAACAAACTACAACTACACACACACACACACACACACACACACACACACACACACACACACACAACCATCCAAATAACCTGGCGATGCTGATAGTTTTGCTAATGTCCAGCTTAACTTGTCAATTTGGATGTTTTTTCTTAATGTGAAGAGTGTCATTAGATTAGACTGTTAGAGCAAAAGTCCTCACTCATTCACTTTTCCAAAGGTCCAGTTTTTCTCAAAAGATTGTTCTTAGCAGGTTTCTAATCAAACACTCTAATCAAAGAACCCACTAGTTGCCCTTGGTCTGTGTCACCCTATATTGTGACATTTCCCAGTTCCACTTATAATGAAAACCACTTAGACCCAGCATCATAAGACTCAGACTCTAACCCTTTCTACATAATTTAGGGGGCTGCTATTGTGCTTTGATGAAAATGGCCCCCTAAGGGTCATATATTTGCATGCTTGGTCCCCACTAGGTGAGCTGTTTGGGAAGAATTAGGAGGTGTGGTCTTGTTGATGTAGGTGTAGCCTTGTTAGAGGGGGTGTCACTGAGGGTAAGCTTTGAGGTTTCAAAAGCCCACACCAGCCCCAGTCTCCCTCTCCCTCTGCCTGCCTCCTATAGATGAGGAAGTAAAAACTCTCTGCTACTGCTCCAGTGCCATGCCTGTCTGCTTCCCACCACGGAGATCATGGGCTAACCCTCTGAAACTGTAGGCAAGCTCCCAATTAAACACTTTCTTTATAAGAGTTGTGTTGGTCATAGTGACTTTTCACAGCAATAGAACAGACAGAAGTTGGTACTAGAGACAGAGGATTGCTGTACAGGCCTGACCAGGCTGTGTGTTAGAGGAATACGGAGTACTTTGGGACTTTGGACTAGAAAACAGTTGAACATTTTAAGCAGGGCCTTTCTGTTTGTTTAGGTTGATTGGTTGGTTGGTTGGCTGGTTGGTTGGTTGGTTGGTTTGGTTTATCCAGACAGGGTTTCTCTGTCCTGGAACTCACTCTGTAAACCAGACTAGCCATGAACTCAGAGATCTGCCTGCCTCTGCCTACCAAGGACTGGGATTAAAGGCATGCCCCACCACTCTCTTTTCTGGCTTTAAGTGGGGCTTAATTAGACATGCTAGTAAAAGCACAGCAGACAGTGCTGTGGGCCATTTGGACTACACAGGCCTGGTTCAAGAGGTTTCAGAGGGGAAGAATATTAGTAAGTGACCTAGAGACCATTCTTATGATATTTTAGCAAAGAATGTGGCTGGTTTTCTTTCCCTTGTCCAAAAAAAAAAAAAAAAAAAATCTGCCAGAGGCTAAATTGAAGAGTTAGGATTAATGGTTTTGGCAGAGGAGATTTCAAACCAGCATAGTATTGACTGTGTCGTGTGGTTACAGGTCATCACTCTTATGCAAATCTACAATGAAAAGGAGTAAGAAGAAGAAAAAAAATGAAAAATGTACAGTTTGAGGAGAAAAGAAGCACTTGGAAATAGTTGTTGGGGCGAAGTTCTGTTTTCAAGGAGATAAAAAGCTTAAAGAAAATCCTGATGCTAAGTAAAATAAAGGGAGTGGGTACCTCAGGGTAGTCCCCACCCAGCTAAACTTGCAAGCTGTGAAAAGGAATTAAAGAAAAGCTTAAGTAGCAAAAGAAACCATTAACAATGGAAAGAGTATGCAAATGTAATTCAAGGAAGGACAGGTTCCAGCTTCAGCAAGAAGAATCTGGCAGCTTCAGCCATGTGATTCTGGCTTTAGAGTCAAGAAGGATACAGGAAAGGGGTTATGCAGTCATCCTCTGAGATTAAGAGAAGCCACTGAGACCAGGCATCCGGCAGGGCAGTCCCTGCCTGGAGGCCCAGAGAGGCCATTATGTGAAGCTGTAAAGACGAAGCTTGTACTGCACTGGAGCCCCCAAGACATGGGAAACATCAGAGATCTTTAGCCAAGAAGAGCTGCCAAAAGGGTGTGGAACCAGCCCAAGAGAGAGGAATGTGGTGCAGTCAACAATGCCGAAAGGAGTTGGAGATCTGAAGAGCGCTTTGACATAAGACATGGAGATGAAAAATTTGGAGTTTGACTGCTGGTCTTCATTCTTGTGTTGGCCCAGTATTTCCTCTCTGTGCCCCCTCTCCTCCCTTTTAGAATGGTAATGTATATTCCGTGCCATTATACGTTGGAAGTATGTGATTTGCTTTATGCTTTTGATTTTATAGGGGGTTACAGTTAAGAGATTGCCTTGAGTCTCAGAAGAGACTTTGGACTTTCAAATATTGTTCAGACTGTGAAGGATTATGGGGACTTTTAAAGTTGGACTAAATGTATTTTGCATTTACAATATAGCTACAAGGCTATGGGGACCCGGGAGTAGAATGTGGTGGTCTGATAAAAATGGCCCCCGTGGGGCCACATATTTGCATAGATAGCCCTCAGTTGATGAACCATTTGGGAAGAATTAGGAGGTGTGGCCTTGTCACTGGGGGTGGGCTTCAAGGTTTCCAAAGCCCACACCAGACCCAGGCTCTTTTTCCCTCTGCCTGTTGCCTGGGGACCACGATGAAAACTCTCAGCTACAGCTACAGTGTCATGCCTGTCTCCTTCCCACCATGATGATCATGGACTCACCGTCTGAAACTGCAAGCAAGCCCCCAGTTAAATGCTTTTTTCGAGACAGGGTTTCTCTGTGTAGTTTTGGTGCCTGCCCAGAATCTCGCTCTGTAGACCAGGCTGGCCTCGAACTCACAGAGATCTGCCTGGCTCTGCCTCCCGAGTGCTGGGATTAAAGGCATGTGCCACTGCTGCCTGGTTTAAATGCTCTCTTTATGATCGCCTTGGTTGTGGAGTCTCTTCACAATAGTAGCTACGACACCTGCAGTCTATTTTTCCTAGCCTGGCTTTTCCCATTCATCAAATAGGAGAGAAGCAAGGTGACTGGCTGTGTCTTTGTGAAGAAAGCTTGTCCCCAGATAGTCTTATTTATTAAGAAAAAAAACAGCTGAGCATGATGGTGGCACACCTTTACTCCCAGTACTCCTGAGGCAGAGCCAGGTGGATCTTTGTGAGTTTGAGGCTAGCCTGTTCCACATAGAAAGTTCCAGGCCAGCCAAAGCTAAATAGTGAGACCTTGTCTCAAACAAAAAAGAAGAAAAAACGTGAAGGAACAAATGTTAACTCTTACAATTCTTCACTGAAGGTACAGTAATGATCTTAACTCATGGCCAGTGGACTTGTCTTCCCCTACCAGTAAGGATGCATTTATGTGGAATGAATAGTGTGATACCCACCTGCAGCTGCCAAGGCTCCACGAGGAATGCAGACAGATTCCCACTGAGAAGGACAGTATACAAAGACAGAAGTGCATCTTCACAGTCCAGCTGGTCTCGCTCCGATCCAGAGACTGAATTCAGCAACAATATCTCCAGATTCATTTGACTATGAGATCTAGGGGGTGTCAGGAGACAGACTATATAAAAAACAGTGGTGGAGAACATGGGGGTTTGAGAATAAAAGCAGAGTCAAACTGGAAATGCAGGAGACAGCCTGAAAGAAAAATCTGGAGGCAGCAAGCCAGTCGCTGCAGCTGGGCTTGGAATACATCTCACAGTCTGTTTGTTGTGAGGAGTGAGACCTGTTTAAATGGCAGAATCACAGGAATTCTCTTGCTCAGCTTGCCTTACAATTAGTGGCAGATGCTGCCAACTGGCCAAGAAGCCCAGTTTCAAATTTGGATACTCTAAATGGGTGCCCTTACTGGCCACTTCAGGGCCAAGAGACATGTTAGCAGTGGTGGCTGGTGGCTACAGGCTGAAGAAAATGCCGTATTTATACACATGCTCTACTTACTCTTCTCAGTTGATACTGGTTTGAGTTGGTCCCTTTGTCAACTTCTGCTCACTGACATTCCTTTTTTATTCTTACATTAGAAAAGAAAGGAGGGCTGGGGGTGGCAAAGTGCTGGCTGCACAACTACGAAGATCTGAGCTCCATTCCCACTGCCCATGCAGAAGCTGGGCACAGAGGCATGTGCCTGTAACCCCAGCACCGGCGAGGCAGAGAGAAGAGTATCTCTGGAGCTCAGTGGCCAGTCTGTCTAGCTTAACTGGTGAGCTCCAGGTTCAATGGGAAACCCTTTCTCCAAGACAAAAATAATGGTGGAAAGCAATCCAGGAGACACCTATTGTCAGCCTCTGCTGTGCGCGCACACACACACACACACACACACACACACACACACACACACACACAGAGGAAGCTATGTCTTAAGTGTCTTAAGTAACTTATTACTTCATAACTCAAACAACCCAAGCTTAGGCATCATCATAAAATGTACACAAACACACAGTAGGCCAGCTTCCAGATGTATTGTCCCTAGGGGCCACTGATGGAGAACAGACCCACATCTTGAGTAAATAATGCACCAGTTGGTCTAAGTGAGAAACAGGTTCTCACTTAGGAGATGGAGATGGACCTATGATAATTCTAGTATTCAAGAAGTAGAGGCTGGACCATCAGGAGTTTAAGACCAACCTGAGCTGCATAGGCTGAGTTTGAAGTCAGCCTGAGCTACATGAGACCCGGCTTAAAAATAAAAAAAGAACCAGGAACAGCCAGTGGCGTGGGATGAGCACACGGATTACCCATAAAAGTGTGCCGTGACATAGGGAACACAACCGGACATAAGCGGAAACGTTTGGAAACCTCTGCTCAAGACAAACAAGCTGAGTAGCCTCATGGGAATGACATGAGAGACAAGAGTCTGTGATTGGGGAAGGTCCGTGATAGATGCCAGAGCATCTTGGGAAGATACCAAGTCCCCAGGATTCTCTGCTTCCTGTGGCAAAGCAAAGAATCAAGCTACCCATTGATGATTCTTCACGGTTATGTTCACCTTGATGCTGCTCCTGTCTTTCTCCCTAGAGAGTTCCAACCATTGCCTCACTTGGCTTCACTTTGGAACTTTTTGCTGACAGTAGGAATCAACTGTGGATTCTCAGAACAGAGATATTTAAGCCAACTCTCTCCCTTTTTGAATGACTCACTGAAATTTTTACAATAGTAACTGTTACCAGCCAGCTTCTAAGATAGCTGCTGGTGATCCCTGCCTCTGGGTGTTCAAGGCTATGTGACCCTTGCCTACATTGTACAGGGCTTGGTCTGAGGGATATATAAAATGTGGCCTGAGTGAAGATGTCTGGTTTCTAAAACAGGTCATTAAAGGCATTGCTATTTCTGCTTGTCCCCCAGGATCAACTGTTCTTGCAGAGGCCAGGTGCAATATATCTTTACAATGTTTCCCCTGAAACAAGAATTGAAGATTTTTTCTGTATATGCAAATAAGCCACTTGGGAAGCAGATCTTCCAGTCCCAAATACGTCTTCAAATGACCGTAGCTCCAGTTAGCATCCTGACCCAGTCTCCAAAGCCCCTAAGCCAGAATCGTTTGGCAAGTCTTCTTTCAAAAACCATGTAAGAATAAACCTTGGCCTGGGAAGAGAGCTCAGGCTCTAAAGTGTTTGCCTTATAAACTTGGGAACTTGGGTTCGATCCCCAGAATCTATGTATGTGAACTAAGCCAGGTGTGACAATGCATACCTGTAATCCCTGTGCCGGGTGATACAGATAAGCAGATCGCTGAGGCACAGTGGCCAACCAGCCTAGTTGTATTTCAAGTTCCAGGCCAAGAAAAGACCCTGCCAGGCAATGAGAAAGAGGCAATGAGAAAGAGGAAGGCCAGGCAATGAGAAAGACTGATACTCATTTCAGCCTCTTCACACATTTGTGTGTATAGCCACCCATACATATGCACCTACACAACATAGATGAACACGTATACACATCCAAAAAAGATAATGAATCTTGCTGCTGTTTTAAACCTTTAAGTTTTGAAGTAATTTGTTGGGAAGTGATGGAAAACAAATAGTGCATGCTAATTTACAAACTTTTATTTTTCATTCAGATAACCAAGGACATTATTTTCTAAAATTTTTAATAATAATAATAACTTTAATAATAAAAAATTGTTAATTCTTTGTCAAAAAATTTCAGGCTTTATTGTACTTGTAATAACCTGTTTCTCACTTAGACCAGTTGGTGCGTTATTTACTCAAGATGTGGGTCTGTTCTCCATCAGTGGCCCCTAGGGACTATTTTTCTGGAAGTTGGCCTACTGTGTGTTTGTGTACATTTTATGATGATGCCTAAGCTTGGGTTGTTTGAGTTATGAAGTAATAAGTTACTTAAGACACTTTTAAAATCAACCTGGTTTTATCAAAAGAATCTATCTCATCAAAACTAATTTTTTCCTCCCATGAATTTAGCAAAAACTGTTTAAGGGACTAGAAGAGAATAGACAGCCTAAGTGATCTGGTTTTTCTTTTCTTTTCTTTCTTCTTTTTTTTGCCACCTATGAAATACATCAAAAGGTTTCAGAATTATTCTTCCAGTATAAGAGAAGTTAGATAGAAAACTGAAAACCCAAGTCATTATCTCTCACCACAGGAAAGGTGTGAACAAGAGATATTGTCAGGAGAAAATTGTTCTTCAGGCCAGTGATTCACCCAGGAGATGGAAGACTTCCTACCCAGTGTTTCGTGATTGAGGTGGATCTGTGAGTTCTGGGAGAGTTTGACCCAGCAACGTCTGAGCAGCAACAGGAAAACGTGGTCTCCAAACATGATTGTTGATGTTATTGCCATCTTAGCTGGGGGTCCCTCTTTAATTAGCCCACATGAATAAAAGCTAGCAATATCTACAAAAGTCTCACCTGTGGCTTATGTTTCTAAAGAAAGAAAAAGCCTCATCAGTCACCGATTACACCATGAAAGAAATAATAATATTCTAATCAAAGTTGATACCTAAAGGTCAAAGAAAAGTAGGCCATGCGGAGCACACTTCCCAAACACTTAGAGCTCCAGAGTCCCTGGTTGCTGGTGAGCATCTTCCCTTTGCCTGCTCCTCCTCAGGGAAACCTTCTGACACTTAGACTGTATGTTGGGCCCCTCTCCTCTGCTCCCTCTCCATGTTATAAACGTTCTGAAAGCTCCATTCCTGTGTATGTAGCTTTAAGTCCTCAGTGCCCATCATAGAGCCTGGATCACACCTCAGGGAACAAAATGTGTTGCCCTGAAGTATAAACCAGATTCATGATTTCTCTATACCAACATGTGCCCTTATTATACTGTGTTCTTTGTCTCATCCTTGTGATTTATTTTCTCTGTTCACCCCACTTCACAGACCTCATTCTCAGGACTTGTGTTTTCCTTAGTTTGGATCAGCAGCAAAAACTAAGACAAAATGTTACCTTGTTGCCTACCTAGACTGTGGGAAACTAAGACACACACACACACACACACACACACACACACACACACACACACACAAAATGACCATGAACTTTACAGCTACTGACCTGGCAACAGAGTATCACAAGGGTCGGTGAAGATGTGGAGAGCCAGAGAAGGGGATGTGTGACGGAGCAGCCTTGGTGGAGCACTCTGGAGTTTCCTCACAAGTGAAACAGGAACGTAGCATACCAACAGTAATTCCACTCCAAGACTCACGCATAGGAGAACTGGAAACAGATGTACAAGCAAAGGTCCCCACACTCATGCTCAGAGAATCAAAAGGTAGAATCTATCCAAATGTGCATTATCCAATGATCACAAATATATCATCTCTACAAAAGGGGCTATTGTTTTGTTATAAGAGGGTGTGTAATCATGATTTGTACTATAGCATGAACCATTCTTACAGATGATGGTATGCTGACAGAACCAGTTACAGAAGACCACACACTGCATGATTCCAGTTACAGGAAGCGTCCAGCACAGGCAAATCCATACAGAGAGGAGATGGTTCAAGCCTGGGAAAGAATGGATGAGCAGAGGGTATTTCAAGAACAAGGAGTGACCCTTTGTGGTAATGAAAATGAACTGTGCTGGTATCCAGGGACATGAATGGTCGTTGAATTGCATGGTATGGAAACTAGACCTAATAAAGTGTGGGCATTTATGTCCACACTCCCACCACCCATAGAATCAAACACTGGATTTGCCAAGGAGGACTGTGGACTCCAAGAAACAGTACTAATGAGTTTTTCCTCTGCCTCCATGAGGGAGAGAGGGTCACTGCCATGCAGTGGTACCATTGTGCAAGGTACTCAGTCAGGCTCTTCAAAAGTTCCTCTTAAGGCACTGGGAGTTACCAGATGACGCTGTAATTCCAGTGCCGGGTATGCCTGGGAGAACAGAACGTGTTTTTGTTGTTCACAAAAATGTATCCTCAGTGCTCACAGCACTGCTGTGTACAGAGATCAAGGGCCCATTAGCTAATGAATAAATAAATAAAAATTCTTTAACAAAATACTATTCACCTACAAGGAGGGGTGCTGGGGCTTGGGGATAATACAGCATGTGCTTAGTAGGCACAAGGTCCTGGATTCAATCCCCAACACTGCTTCCCCTCAAAAAAAAAATAAAATGATGGATTGACATGTGCTGTGGTGTGGATGAACCCTGAAAACAATTACACTACATAGAAGAAGCATTTGCAAACGATGGCATGCTGCAAGATTCCATGAGAGATGGTTCAACGGGTAAAAGTGTTTGCTATGCAAGCACGGGACCTGAGTTCAGATCCTAGCACCCACATACACAGCTACATGTGGCTGAACTTGCCTATAACATGTGCTGTGGGAGGAAGAGAAGAGCATGTGTCATTGCTCTCTAGCCTCTGTGTGCATGCAAAGAGGCATGTGTGCCTACACACACGAGAGAGAGAGAGAGAAAGAGAGAGAGAAAGAGACTCTATGTATACGAAACGTCTGAAATAGACAAAAATCATAAAATATGTTAATCGGTGTGGAGCAATGGGGAAGATAGAAATGATCCTTTGTGCTAGCAGGCTTCACTGGGATGGTGGAGATGTTTTAGAATGAGACAGTTGTCACTGTTGTATAATACTGTGAATATACTAAAAACCACTGAACTGGACACTTTAAAATTGCAACTTTCTGTATGTGAATTATAGTTTCCCAAACTGCCAAATAAAACAATAGCAAACATTAGAAAAAGAAAACAGTCCTTAAAAAAATACCATAACGTAGCATGAAAGACTCCACTGAGGTGTCCACTACAGCCTGTGTATGGTGAAGTCACAAGACACTGTGCATGTGTTAAAGTCATATAACTATACAACTGTATGCTTAAATATATATTTAAAAGCTACCATGTGAAGCCTTAGTTGGAACTACAAGCTAACTCACATGATCAGCTTCAAGTAAGCTGGTTCAGCTAATGAAAAATCCCTCTACAGCTTCTGCTTGCCATAGATGGGAATTAACAGAGACCCACAACTGAACACTGTGCCAAGAGTGACAGACTTTGGGGCACTCAGTCCTAAATGGAAACACCTCTCCTCAAGGGTCAGGGACCCATGCGGAAGAGAAGGCAAAAAGATTGCAAGAGCCGGAGGTGATGAATGACTCCTAGGAAACAGTGTCTTCCAGATAGAACAGGACTGATGGGTACATGAACTCACAGAGACTACGGTAGCACCCCCAAGACCTGCACAGGTTCAAGCTAGACGTGGTACCAACACTGAAAGAAGGTACCAATACTGAAAGTAGATCCAGAGTCCCACCCCAATCAAGAAGCTGTTTGTGATTGACACCCACTGGTAAAAGGAAAACCAGTTGTCTCCAACAGAGTGTCATTGGTTGTGTGTCAACCACACTCTGGAGCAAACCCCATGCCTAGGAGTAGATGGCCAGCAAAAAAGAACTCCATGGTTTTTTGATTGTTTGTCTGGTTTTTTGGGGTTTGTTTGTTTGGTGTGTGTGTGTGTGTGTGTGTGTGTGTGTGTGTGTGTGTGTACTTTTTGTTTCATTTGGCTTTTTTTGTCTTATTGGTCTTTTGCTTCTTTATTTTGATTTTGTGGGGTTTATTTACTTTGGTTTTCTTTCTTTTTTTGCTTTTTTATTGTTTTGAGAGAGAAAGAACATAAAGTTGGTGAAGGGTAGGGAGGTGGGGAGGATCTGGGAGGAGTTGGGAAAGAGGAAGGAA
>CABHPQ010141537.1:0-40402 GCA_902168405.1 Peromyscus aztecus
CCTTCCCCTACCATTGTACAAACAGGTATAACAGCGTGCCTCTCCTTTCTGAGCCCTCAGCCCTGAGCCCACCACTGTGTAAAGGTATGCCATGGAAAAGCCCCTAGGGGCTTTTTCTGCAGAGGCACGGTGCAGCAGAGGCTGAGCCACAGGGGTTGCCTGGCCCTCCACCCCGTCCCGCCTGGCCTGCCCAGCCTCCAGGGCATGCCTGACATCACTGCAAGTTGTCCTGTCAGCTCACATCAACTTTGCAGGGTAGAAATACTCGTCTTGTTTGCCAGAATAGACACTGTTGCCCAGAGCCAACCACCACCCTACCTCAGGCCCGAGATCCCTGCAGGGCTGTCGTAGGATACTTGGGCTCAGAGTCCCACACCTTGTGAGGAACCTTCAACGCTTGACTGTCACAAAAATGGGGCAGTCCTGGGGATCTTCTCCATCTTGCTGTGGGAGCCCCTTCTCTGCAAAGTTAGGGTTGGTGAGGGGGACCCTCTCTGAGCCACTTTCCAACAAAGTTCCACCCAGGCCTGCTGGGCACTCACAAGGCCATGTATGGAACCCTCAATTCCCGTGCAGTCTTCCTTCCTAAAGCCAGGATCCAAGGCTAAAGGGAGGCTCAGAAGTCATAAGCGCCCCCCAACTCCCATCACTGTCTGGCAAGGAGGTAGGTCTGGAGGTGGCAGAAGTATGGGGTGGGGGTGGGGCTTGGGTTAGAGGCGGCAACCGACAGGACCGCCTCACTCCATCTGCCGACTGGATGTAAAGGTCCAGCAGACCTGGGCGGGGCTCAGTGGGTCGGGCTAGGGTCGGGAAGGGAAGGAAGCTCCACCCAAGCGGCCTCGGGACGTGGGGGACGTGACCGCGCCAAGGGAGGAGCCGCCGCCCGTATTGCCTGGAGTAGGCGGTCCTTCTCCGCTCCTACCGTACTCTCAGAGCGCGGCGCCACATGCCCTGAGGGGCCCTACAATTCACCTACAGATTAGATTGGCTTTCGAGGCGGGCCATTCCCCTCTGCCCTTCGCAGAAGCGAGCCGGGGCGCGCGGCCGAGCCTCTGAGATGCTGACCGATGAACTGCAGGTCTCTCAGCTAGTTCATAAGTGCAACTGCCCCTCATGGCCCATTCCACTGATGGAAACTGAGGCGCGAGGCCTACTCATGCCACTAGGGCTGTCTCCATTCCTGCCCTGCCCCTGTGCCAGTGCCCAGTGCCAAGTGGACCAAGGCTTGATCCAGAGGCGTCTCCAATTGCTAAGCATCACCATCCAGAAAGTCCCACTTGGAGCCCCAAGGTGCCCCCTGCACTTGGTCCCTCACCAGCCCCGACTTCCTGGCCAGTTCACTGCAGAACTGGCCCTAGAGTCAGTAATCCCGGCACACTGGCATACTAAGGGTCCCACAAACTGACCCCTTCTATATCACCCCTGATGGCTGTAAGTTCAACAATGCTTTCTCCTTGCTCCCCTTCCAAATTTAGGCTTCCAGGCAGTGAGTACTAGATCGTTTATATGGGAAGCAGGCCCTGCCCCAAGGTCACTGGTTGTGTGGGCAAGTCCATCTTGGAACCAAACCAATGGTTGTTCAAGGCTTTGTCGATACCACAAAGTCCTTGTTCAAGAAGGATACACAGATACCTAGGTATTATCCCCAGGGCCCCTTGAGGGGTAGACCCGTCATTTGCACACCATCCTAGCTGTGCATTAGTCACTGCCCATCCTGAGGGAGTCCCAACATTTTCGGGACTGTCCTCATTTTCAGCACAGACAGACCCAGCACCCACTGGACACCAGCCAACTTTTGGGCCTGTGGAATGAAGCTGAGGGCCCTGGGAGATAACCTCCTGCCCAACAGAATCCACCCCCGGCTTTGGACAAGCTACTGGGCCGTGTTGTATGGGGGAGCCTTGCCATTTACTCTCTCAGATCACCCTGTTGCCCTGACTCTGATCATCACAGAGAGTGTTCCTGTCGGCCTGAACATGCAGCCCTGTGCGTCCGGTAAAGAGCAGACTTTGGATCCTGCTGCCCCCTTACCTGTCGCCCAGATTCCAAGAACCATCAGTGACAGGGTTAACGACTTCCCTTGCAGTTAAAGCCGCCTGTTGACTGGACCAGCATCCAGGTAAACCACTTCTCAGGTAAAACAAACAAACAAACAAAAAACCTAGACTGTGCACCTGGTTTTCCTAAGGAAGGAGGATAGGGCAAACCTATCCCATTATGGAGGGGAACCACACTTTCATGCGCCTAGTTTGGGCTAATAGTGGTGGCTGGGTGAGGGTTAGCGAGTTTAAGGTGGTTAGTAAGATGTAATGAGGAGATGGGAGGAAGAGACCCGAGGGCATTCCTCCCCCAACCATTCCGAAGCGCACGTGCTCCTCTCTCACTGGGCGGCCTGCTGATGCCCGCTGAGGTTCAGGGTTCCAAGAAGTCTGTAGCATTCCCACCAAATATAGCCCAGGTTCTCCAGTCGCCTGGCCACCCTCCAACTCTCTTGGGCCGAGCTATTTATACTCTGGACGTTTGGTGGCCCAGAGCGGCTGCCTCCTGGATGAAGCCCAGCCTCCGAGGGCTGTCGGATGGATAGGCTTCTGCGAAGGTAGGGAAGCAGGATGCGAGCACGCAGCTGGCTGCTCCGGGCCATTTGGTGGAGCTGCAGTGGTGAGAGGGTTCTCCAAGTCAGGAGAGACCCGGGGCTGGAGAACTAGGAGGGGAGATGACCGGGAGCCAGGAGCTCCAGGCCGGGATCCGGCACCTGAGGATCGAAGGCCCAACCCCTGGGCCACTGGAGGGTCCCCGCCTCGCTCCACGCTCCAAGCATCCCGACGCGCCTACCTGCCACCGCCACCGCCAGCCTCAGCGTCCGCCTCTGTCCGCCTGGGCTGCTTGGCGAGCGGGGGCGACTTTAAGTGCTCTCATCCCTCGCGCGGCACGTCCCCCGCGCACGTCACCACTGCCTGGCGCCGCCCCTGCCCTCCCCGCCGGACCCCTCGCTGCTGCCGGAGGGGGCGCCCAGCCGCTGCGCCCCGACGGCTCGGTCACTGCCATTCCCCGCTTACCAGAGAGCTCGGGCCTGAACCCGTTCTATAGGTGGCCCGGACGCGGACCCCACCCAACACGGACCCTCTCACTGGTCTCTTCCGCGCCCTCAGACCCAGGCTGACCGCCTCGCCTCCCCTAGGCACCTCTTTCTGCCCCTCCATTTATCTCTTTCCAAGACTGTGGGGTCCTTCTATGATTCTGGCAAGAGAGCGGCAGCGTCCTCACTACCTCCGAGAATGGAACCTTTTTTGCCCTTCATGCCCTGGCCCGCGCCTTCTGCCGGGTGGCACGCGCCCCCACTGCACCCCATTCACCATGGGCTCCCGCCACCTGCCTCAGCTCTCGGTCTTTAGGCCTCCTTTGGACCTTCGCCCCATCCAAACTTCCACATTCTGCCGGTGTCTACGCCTGAGCTGTTGCGTGGCCGTGGCTACTGTCTCCGCTAGTTGAGAAGCAAGACCCGCGCACCTTGGATTATAGGGGGATCTTGGGCAAGGCTGCCAACCTCCTTGAACTTCCGCTTTCCCCTGTGGTCGGGCGCTTGCAAAGCCAGATGCAGACACTGACACCACAACCCTGCTCTGTCACCCTTCAACTCCCAGCCCAGTGTAGGAGATGAGAACCGGACAGCAGCTTTCCATCCTACTCCACAAATGCTGACTGCCTGGAAAGGATCAGGGTTGGGAGAAAGCAGAGTCTTTCTTCTGAGCAGATTCTTCCTAGTCCTCCGGAGAGCGTGCATCTTCAACTTCATTTTACCCCCTGCGTGCAATGGAAATAACTGGCACTTTGGGTGCTAGGTTTGAGCAGGCATTAGGGAGCATGACATTTGATGGACAGGGCCCAGGACACTTATCCTTGGGCATCTAGCCTGGGTTAAAGAAGCACTCCATCGCCGGGCGGTGGTGGCGCACGCCTTTTATCCCAGCACTCGGGAGGCAGAGGCAGGCGGATCTCTGTGAGTTCGAGGCCAGCCTGGGCTACCAAGTGAGTTCCAGGAAAGGCGCAACGCTACACAGAGAAACCCTGTCTCGAAAAACCAAAAAAAAAAAAAAAAAAAAAGAAGCACTCCATCTCACTTCTAATGAGGCTCCTAAACGACCCCAGATCCCCTGAGGCTAGGAAGTTTAGAGCATAATTCAACTTTAGACAAAGATCTCAATACATCCAGAATGGGAAAAGGTGATTCCCAAGCCCAGAATGTCACAACTGTCCACTCTTTTGACCTTGGTAACCGGAGGGCACCATAGCATTAGCTTTGGCCCCATAGTCAACCATCCTGAGTCCTTACCTACTGAGATGCCCAGGCTAGTAGGACCAACTGCTCTATTGAGTGTTCAGCACCCATCCTCCAATGGACCTTCCATGAAGAGTCATTCAGGGTCTAATCTCCACCCCTGCCTAGGGTCTCACTATTACTTCAAAGATTCTAGGGAAACCATTCATGGTAAGAATCCCATGGCCTCCAGCAAGTGGCATAAGGGGCCTCAGTCTTCAGGGATGAAGGATGAAGAAGATAGGTGGCTAACTTCTGGGAGGTAGGGCAGCCAAACTTCCAGCCTCAGCCACTGAAGATGTTACAGATACCCAGACACCATCCCACAGATGTGGGGGCTAGCGATATACTCTTCTTGGGCTCACAGTTCAGTGTGGCAGGAGCTGTGTTTGCCACCCCTCACCATTCCTTCAGACCAAATAACTCAGAGCTGCCCACAAGGAAACAGAAACCAAACCTGTGCATCCTCCTGTCTCCCAAAGGCTAGGAGCTGCACCATCCACAGCCAGGTGTCTGCAGACTCTGAGACCTAGTTGCTCTAGGACACCCAATACTCCATTTTCTGGGTGAATCTAGGAGCATTCAAGACCTAGAGCCCAAGAGCAAAATTCCCACAGCACAGCCTCTACTGTTCTAGCACTGATGTGGGAGCTCTCTCCACACTGGTATCTAGTGTCCAGTCTGCCCACCATGGGCCTGTACCAGCTCAGGATGCCCTTTTCTGAAGGGAGGGTACTTGAGAAGATGTAGCTATCCCTGGGAGGTGTCAGTTTCCTAGCACTGCCCAATGGTCCAGCCAGATCCAGTCCTGCCCTCCAACATCCACCATGTCCCTCCAGGCACCCTACCAGTCCCACCTCATACCATTCCAGTATAGCTTCAGGTCCCATCAGGCCCTGGAATGTGCTTTGAGGAGACAGTGGCTGGAATCCTGCAGAACATGGACTTTCCCAAGATCTTCCCAACCATGGGATGTGAAGGATCTATCACCAATCTTGAGCAAGCATCCAGTCTCCCAGACAGGGTGGGGGCCAGGATCCTCCTCTGTCTCCAAAATGATCTTAGAAACAGGGAAAAGAGTTTTCTGAAGGTTCCCCTGTCAGCTGCCTCTGGGAAGGTAGGTGGAAGGTCAAGTCTCTCCAGTCAGGAGACAGGAATCTTCTAGGTTCTGCAGAGCCATACAGACACCACATCGGCAGCCCATGGAGATTCTTCACGATCCCCCAGATTATAGCCTAGTCACTACGCCTGGCCACACCTACATGAACCAACCACCCAGCACCAGTTGCTACCCCATGATGGATTGAGGCCAGGACAAGCTGGGTCAGGTGAAGAAGGCCAAGTCACTGAGACATTCTGTCCCAACCACAGCTCTCCTCCCTGGGGTCCCCAGCTGCCTGGCTCCTGCCCCTGATCCCTGAATGATCTCTGTCCAGGGGATCTAGTGACACACTATTGAAACCTGTTACTCCACACTGAGGGCACTTTTCCTCCAGGGCCTGCAGGTATAGTGGGATGCAGCCTTCCCTGGCCCAGACTGGAAAGGAGTGCTGCTGTGTGAGGCTCATGGAAGCAGAAGCCCCACGGGACACAGCCTGGACCCAAGACCATGAGTTTGGGACCAACCCATTCCTTCATTCTATGCTTTCCCCAGGTTTTTCCTTCCCAAATCCTCTGGAGAAAATAAAAACAAAAAATTTTCCACTGTGCAGCACCCAGAGAGTGGGCCAGTAGGAGAAATTAAATCTCAGTCTAACCCAACCACACACACACCTGTGCTCTGTTGGTGTTGGGCAATAAATATTAGGGTGTTTGTCATGAGTGATGAGTGAGTGTTGTGTATGGGTGGTGTGTGTGTGTGTGTGTGTGTGTGTGTGTGTGTGTGTGTGTGTGTGTTTGAGTATGGCAGGTAAGGAATTATGTGCTGTGGATAGGTGTGGATATTGGGTGTTTGTGTGTTCTATGTTGTGCATGAGTGTTGAGTGTGTGGTAGAGGTAGGGGCATTAAGTGTGCATAGGTGTTGGGTATGTTTGTGTAGGTGTAGGCATTGAGCTATGATTGTTGGGTGGGTATTGGGGATGTTGGGTAGATGTTATGCATGAGTGTTGGAGGTATTAGTGTGCTTGTGTGCATTGAGTAGGTATTTGCATGTGGGTGTCCCTGCATGTTGGGTATACGGTGTACATTTGTTGCATGTGTTTGTATGGAGGTGTCTGTGAGTATTGGGCTGTGGGTATGCATGGGTATTGGGTGTTTGTTTGTGTGGATGCATGGGTGTTGAAAGTATAAGGATGGAGTATTGAGTGTTTGTGTGTTGATATGTTTGTATGTGATGTGTGTGGTGGAGAAGGGTGTTGGGGATTAGGGTGGATATTAGATGTTGTGGTGTGGCTGTGTTTATGTATGATGTGTGTAGTTTGGATGGGTGTTAGGGCTGTGGATGTTGGGTAAATTGGGGTGTTTATTTGTGCGTGTGTTCATGGTCCGTGTGAGACTGTTGGATGTGTGTAGTCTAATAGGAACAGCCAACTGCTTACCAGGCCTTCTCCTTAGTAGCAATAACAACCTCTCTTCCACATCTTCTGGAGCCAGAACTGGACAAGAACAGAACTTCTGGAACTCAGAACTAGGGCCACCTAGGCAGTAATTCCAGGGTCATGGGGAGATGGAAGCACAGCAAGGAAGACAGAGGACCAAAGTCCCTCTGGTCTTCAGGCTCCTGTTCTGTGATGTGAGCCTAGCAGAACCCATCTGAAGTTCCTTGGGGGTTAACTTCTGGGGTCTCCATTTTCTTCTTAGCCATTCTACTCTACCTTCATCTGACTCCATCAAATGCATTCGTTTTTCTCTCCCCCTACTTCTGCCCATCTGGGACTGGACTCCCCATGCCAACTTCCGATGCTATCTGATGCTCTCTGCTGAGTTTCACTTGGACATCCACAAATGGGCACCAGCAAGAAGGAGGAAAAGACTCGAGAACAACAGTTACCCATGCTGTGGCCTCAGGAAGCAGCTGGGTGTGAACCATTTGAGACAGTCGAGTGTTTGAATATGTGAGCAGGGTATACTCCACAACTGAGCAGGCCAACCAGCAGGAAGCAAGATACTTAAGAGCAGGGTGGAGCTTTGTTCTTCTGTTAGGACTGCACATGTGCAAAAGGGTGTGGTGGCCACACAGCAGTCTCAGAACCCAGGGGCTGAGGCACAGAAATTTGGAGTGTGAGGCCAATCTGGGCTACACACACACACACACACACACACACACACACACACACGAGAGAGAGAGAGAGAGAGAGAGAGAGAGAGAGAGAGAGAGAGAGAATTCCTGTCTTGAAGGTAAAGTCAGAGCAGAAGAGATAGCTTTGTAGATAAAATGCTTCTTGCATGAGTGTGGGAAATATAAATGGAATGTACTGTCTTCAGTATCAAAGGGTTAAATGAGACCATGAAAGTTCCATCTATAAAGAACTTAGTCCAGACATGATCTGAAGAGATGGCTCAGTGGTTAAGAGGAGTTGCTCTTACAGAGGACCCAAGTTAGATTCCCATCAACCATATGGTAGCTCACACCATCTGTAACTCCTGTCCCAGGGGATCCAATGTCCTCTTCTGACCTCCAAGGGCACCAAGCATGCAAATGATGCACATAATACATGCAGGCAAAACACTCACAGACACAAAATAATAAAATAACTTCTGGAAAAATTAATTAGTTTTTTTGTGTACATTGGTGTTTTACCTGCATGTATGTCTATGTGAAGGTGTCAGATCTACTGGAACTGTAGTTACAGACAGTTGTGAGCTACCATGTGGGTTTTGGGAATTGAACCTGGGTACTCTGGAAGAGCAGCCAGTGCTCTTAACTACTGAGCCATCTCTTTTGCCCCTGGGAAAAAATTTTAAAAAGAGATTAGTAAAGACACCATCTGGCAAGAATCCTTCCCCAACTCAGCACCTTTCTATGATAAAAGCACGTGCTCAAGGTTGCATCCTGCTCTCAAAAGTTGCACTTTGCTTATCAGCTCTGCCACTTGCAGTGAGCCCACCCTTTAAAGAAGGTGAGGCTGAGCTCTGACTACTCAGAGTGAGGCACAAGACCCCTTTGCATTAGGAATAAAAACCAGTGGGAACCCCCTGGGTACACTGTATTGCTGGATTTGCATTGCTTTGCATCCTTTACAGAAGTAGAACTTTTTGCCTCTCTGAACTTCTTTGGATTGCGTGAATATTTACTTGGGACCCATTTCTAACATTGGGACCTGAGTTTGGATCCCCAGAATCAATGTAAAAGCTAGGGCTGGTGGCTTATATCTATTAACCCCAGCAAGGTAGTGGTGGTAGACAGAGACAGATCCCTGGCTATATAGTCTAGGCAAAACAGAGCACTCTAGGTTCAGTGAGAGATCTTATCCCAAAGCATAAGGGGGAGGCTGGAGAGATGGCCCAGTGGGTAAAGGTGCTGTTTGCACAAACCTGACCACCTGAGTTTCATCTCCAGAACCTACACAAAAAGTTAGATGCAGTGGTGAGCATCTACAATCCCAGCATCCCTGTGGTAAGGTGGGAGGCAAAGACAGCAGAATCATAACTGACAGAAGAATCATAGAAACCCTCAGGCCAGCTAGCCTGAAGCATGTACTACAACAGCAGAAACAAGAGGAGACATTCCACCTCAACAAAGCACAAGGTGACTCCTAGAAGTTGTCCCCTGACCTCCGTGCATTTGTCGTGACACCCTCAAACTCAAACTCTCTCTTTCTCTCTCATACACAATAAATAATTTTTTAAAACGGCAAAGTGATTGAGAGAGACATTCTGATGTTGACCTTGGCCCCCATATACATCTGAATGTGTGGGTGTATCTACATAGCACATACACATACAAAGCAAAAACGGCCAGAAGGACACCCCAAGTGTGACCTGTATCACATGTCTTCCTTTCTACTTCCCCAAATTGCCCTCTTTCCCAGCAGGGTATTTTGTTACTTGTGGTTCACTCATGTTTAAAATCAAAATGAAATTCATGTAACATGCAGTTATCATAAAGAAAGAGTGGCATCCAGTGCCTCCAAGAGTTATGTAACCACCAGCTTCCTCCAGTTTCAAAGTCTTTCCATCACCCATTGCAGCACCAGCACCCACTAGGTGATCACTCTGTACCCACTGGCAACTATTTCTGTACTTTCTGCCTCTTCCTCTGCGGACATTTCATGCGCATGGAAACAGTGTGTGTGTCAGGGATGGGACGTCAGGCCTCAAACCAAGCAAGTGCTCTCCTGCTGAGCTAGCTATACTCCCAGACTTTTCCTTCCTTTTTATTTTAAGACAAGGTCTCTCTTAAGTTTCCTAGGCAGGTTTTGAACTTGGAATTCTCCTGCCTCAGACTCCCAAAGCAGCTGGGATTGCAGACCTCTTTCAGTATGTAGCCTTATGTGACTGATTTCTTCCACTGACCATAAAGTACTTCAATTCTTTTATACTGAATAATACCCCACTATTCAGACAGAATGTATTCTGTGCATCTGTTCACCTGTTATGGACATTTGGGCCATTACCACCTCTGCTACATAAATGTTCATAAAAGTGTTAGTCATGGGCAGTGGTAGCGCACGCCTTTAATCCCAGCACTCGGAGGCAGAGCCAAGCAGATCTCTGTGAGTTTGAGGCCAGCCTGGGCTGCAGAGTGAGTTCCAGAAAACCCTGTCTCAAAACAAAAAAACAAAAAAAAAAAGTGTTAGTCATGATAGACAGGTCCTGGTATGGACACATGTCTCCATCTCTCCCAGCAATGTATATGTAGGAGTGAAATTGCTGTCTCACATAAAACAGGAATTGCGTGTTTAGCTTCATGAGGAACTACCAAGCTGCTTTCCACACCACCTGCCCCATGTCACACTCCCACCACAGAGTAGACGACTTCCAATTTCTTCATGTTCTTGCCAACATCTATTTTCTCTGGTTGTAGGTTTTCTGTTTTCATTTTTATTAAAGTCATCCATATGAGCGTGGAATAGCAGCTCACGTAGTTTTGATTTGCATTTCTCGAGTGACTAGTAATTTAAACATCATTTCTTTGCTTTATTTATTTATTTTTATTTTATGTAGGTGCTGGGAATCAAACCCAGGTCTTCTGCAAGAACAAGTGCTCATAACCACAGAGCCATCTCTCTAGCCCACACCATCTGTAACTGTGTGGGGGTGTGCTTAAACACATAATGTGTGTGCCTGTGGAGGCTCAAAGTTGACAGATGACATGTCTTTGTTGGTTGCTCTCCACCGTATTTATTGAGGCAGAATTTCTCATTGAATCCAGAGCTCACCCATTTGACTAGTCTGCCTACCTAGTTTGCCATAGAGATTCCCTGTCTCCACTTTCCATTTCCTTGTTGAGATCACAGGCAGGTCACCACACCTACTCACCTGGTGTTTACATGGGTGCTGGAGAGCTGAACCCCTCCTGTCCTCATACTGTGCAATAAATGCTTCACCCACTAAAACCATTTCCCTGCCCCCAGAACATCTCTTCACTGCCTACTGACTTTTTCTTTTCTTTTCTTTTTTTTTTTTTGGACAGTGTCTCACTATGGATCATTGTCTAGCCTCGATTTCTACCCACCTACCTCTACCTGTCTCCTGAGTGTTGGGCTTAAAGGTACGCACCGACAGGCCTGGTATTGTGGTGGTATTGTGTTCCCCAAAATATTGTGTACCTTAATAAACTTATCTGGGGTCAGAGACAGAACAGCCACAATATTAAACATAGAGGTTAGGCAGTGGTAGCATACGCCTTTAATCCAGGCATTCCAGAGGCAGAAATTCATGTGTTCAAGGATACACCCAAGCATGGTGACCCACGCCTTTAATCCCAGAAAGCAAGCCTTTAAATCCAGGGAGTGGTGGTAGAAAGTAGAAAGGTATATAAGGCGTGAGGACCAGAAACTAGAGGCATTTGCCCTGGAGAAGCATTTGGCCTGGTTAAGCATTCAGGCTTCTAGCAGCAGTTCAGCTAAGAGTCATTTGGATATGAGGACATAGAGGCTTCCAGTCTGAGGAAGCAAGACCAGCTGAGGATCCGGCAAGGTGAGATAGCTGTGGCTTGTTCTATTTCTCTGACCTTCCAGTGTTCACCCCAATACCTGGCTGAGGTTTGATTTTATTAATAAGAACTGTTAAGGTTCAAGCTACATGGTATTACCTTTACTTTTCATGGCTTGTGTTCTTAGTGTCCTGATAAACCCCCTGCCATGAAGCTTCACTCTTATCTTTTCCTTTCTTTCTCTTTATTTTTGATATTGGAAATAGACCTCTACCCTTATGTTTTCTTCTAAGAGTTGATGAGTCATTGACCCATTGTCCAATTTCAAGTTACTCTCTGTGAGTGACTTGAACTAGAGGTCTGGTCTCATTCCTGTGCACGTGGACATCCAATTATCCCAGCATTTTTTAAAAATGTTCTGAGCTCTTTGTTGTTGTTTTGGATCAAACTAAGGGGCTTTCATATGCTTTGCAAGTGTTTTTCTATTGAACTACACTGCCAACCCCAAACAAATGTTTTTGTTTTGTTTTGGTTTTTGGTTTTTTGAGACAGGGTTTCTCTGTGTAGCTTTGTGCCTTTCCTGGATCTCGCTCTGTAGACCAGGCTGGCTTTGAACTCACAAAGATCCGCCTGGCTCTGCCTCCCAAGTGCTGGGATTAAAGGTGTGCGCCACCACCGCCCAGCTTATTTTGCTTTTGAGATGGGAATCTCACTGTGTAGCCCAGACTAGTCTCAAACTTATGTTCTTCTTGCCTTATTCTCCCTAGCGCTGGGTTTAAAGGTAGAGCCATTACAGTTGGCTTAGCATTTTGTTTTGTTTTTGAGACAAGGTTTCTCTATATAGTGTTGACTGGTCTGGAACTCACTATGTAGACCAGACTGGCCTCAAACTTATAGAGGATTCTGCCTGTCTCTGCCTCCCAAGTGCTGGGATTTAAGGCATGTGCTACTATGTCAGAGAGCTATTATTTTCTTGTTTGCAGACTAGGACTGTGCATTCTGCCTTTTCTGTGTCTAAGCTGGAGTGGGCCTTGCTAGGCTGGAGCTTCACTATGAGGCTGGATGCTGCTTTGGGTCTTCCTCTCTTTTATGGGGTGACAAAGCCCGTTGTCCATGTCCTCCCTCCCCACCTTATCCAGAATTCTGTGGGGTTTCCAGGCTTTAGCTGCAGTGATACCCTACTTGAGGTAGCCAGGCCAGGCCAACAGAGAGTCACAGCTCTGTCTGGGATCCAGCTGGACAGCTGGTCTAGTGAATAGGGGTGCACCCACCCCAGTTCAGTCTCTAGGCCTGGAGGATGGGCAGGGAATTGGTCCTGGGAGTCTGTGGACACAAACTGTCTTGCTCTGTAGGCCCAGCACCCCCGGGTGCTCTTCCTCCTCTTTGTTTCTCTACATCTTCCTTGTGTCCTTTCTCCCTTACTCCAGCTGGAGGGAACACTCAGACTCCCTCTGCCCCTCCTTGGTACCATTTAGGTCCTGGATCTCCCTGTGGGTGAGCCTGGGATATGAAGGAGAGGGGCCAAGAATCCAGTAGTTGTTCAGCCCATGAGACTGGATGTCTCAGCTGGTCTTCCATATACTCCAGAATCCTGAAGAAGTGGGCTCCAATGCCAGTGAAGGAATGGACTTGCCAGCAAGAGTGAGAGCAAGTGGTCAGAGAGTGAAGAGCTTCCTTCTTCCATGCCTTTACATAAATTGCCACCAGAAGGTGTGGCCCAGATTAAAGGTGTGTCTTCCCACTTCAAATGACTTACAATATTAATTCTTAAAAGTCCTTCACAGCCAGGCGGTGGTGGCGCACGCCTTTAATCCCAGCACTTGGGAGGCAGAGCCAGTTAGATCTCTGTGAGTTTGAGGCCAGCCTGGTCTACAGAGCGAGATCCAGGACAGGTACCAAAACTACACAGAGAAACCCTGTCTCGAAAAACAAAACAGAACAAAACAAAACAAACAAACAACAACAACAAAAAAGTCCTTCACATGTGTACCCAGCCACTTGGGTTTTAGTTAATTCCAGATGTAGTCAAGTTGACAACCAAGAACAGCCATCACAAGCCTCCACTGGACTCCTGGTCCCTGCTGACTCTGTCTCCCTCCCCTCCCTTGCTGTTCTCAGGCCAGTCATCTTCCTCCATATCCCAAAGATTTAAGGGCAGCACCCGACCTGTGAAGTGCAGGTGACAGAGGCTGGTTTAGAAGCTGCAGGTAGCCCTGTAAAGTGACACTCCAAGTCGTGGCTCACGAGGCGACAGTGGGAAGCCACGAGGCCACGCAGGCCCCGCCTGAGCAGGGAGTCCAGAGAATCGCCTGTGGCCTTGTGGCCTCTGAGGACAGTAGCCTAAGGCACTCTAGTCACAGGGACAGCTGTCAGGACTTAACTCCAGCACTGCACAGACCCTTGCTCATCATCCCCACCACCTCAGAGGCACCAAGCACCTTGACAAGCAGTGTTGGTTATTCTCTGGCACAGCTCTCTCTGGCCCTAAAACACACCAACCACTCCTCACACCCATGGCTTCTCTGTGGACCTCCCTGGGCCTCCCTAGCTGCGGGTGGTTTCCTGCCCTTTAGCAGCTCAGAGACCTTATCCCCATCTCCTGAACCACATGTCTGGGGGCCCTGGTCCTCATTCTTTTCTGTCCACTGTACTTTATCTACTCTTACAGACCTCAAGGCCACCCTTGCCCTGACAGTTCTGATTGTCCATGTAGCCCAGGTGCCCTGGGGTGCCCTCAGTCCTACTTAGTCTGAGCAGAGTTCCTTCTCCCCCAGGCAACTTTCAGGTTCTTCTTTCCCTTACTTCCTGTCCATACCAATAGTAATTCCCAAGTGTCCCATTAGACCTCCAGGCTCAGGACCAGGATCACTCAGACAAGGTGAATAGATGGTCAGCAGTAGGTGGACCTGCCCCCAGCCTGGCCAGCCCTCATCCCTCCCATAAGCCTTTAGCCCATTCTCCATCAGAGGAATGGGGTGGAACCTTCAGACTTCCCCAATGGTCAGCGCTCCTTTGCTTATATTTAGCATTGGCTCAGATGAGCATTCACAGTGGTCTACCTGAGCTAGTCCTGCCCATCTCCTTTTACCATGACTTCTGCTGAGCAGGGTTTAAACATCTTATGGCTTGTGACCCCAAGAGCTGACACACCTTGTCCCTAAATTTATCTTCCTCTACTGACTGAGGCCTGATTCACCTCCACCATCTACCTAGAGCTTATCATATCTACATTGCAACCAAAGATACACAGTGTGGAGCACCCCAAACCAAGAAGGCAGATGTCATGACCTCTGACCCTTGTTTTGAAAGGTTCTTGCTCTTGGCTCTCATCATGGAAGAATCAAGAGCTCCAGGAGAGAGGCCAGACCATGATAAAGGGATAAGGGAACTTAGGGGTAGAAAGCCTTTATGCTAGACTCATGCCTTGGACCAAGGAAGGGGTGAGGCTCTGCGCAGCTGTCTATCAGGAACCAGGAACTGCTACCCCTCCCTGTGAGTCAGCACTGAGATCTCAAAGACCAAGTACACAGAGAAGCAGAAGACCACAGGTTTCTGATGGTGAGGCCGGCAGCGGAGCTGGCCAGTGCTGTCTGTCCCTTCCCAGACACATGCCCTCCTTTCCTCTAAAGCCTCGTCTCTTATGTCCTCAGTCACCAGCCAGTCCACCTATCCTGGTGACCCTATTCAGTTCTCTGATTCTCGGGGAGCAGGGACCATTTGTACAAGTCCCTGCCACACTGTAGGAGTGGGTGATAAATCTCCCCTAATAAGGAACCTTACCTATCTATACCTCTGTACCTCTGTCCTGTCTGTGGAGTACAGGTGACAATAGTCATTCCCAGGGTGCTCCAAGCTGAGAGCATGGCTCCCTACTTAGGGACCTAGTAGGGAACATGGACAAATATCTTCATCCATTGTCATTAAGACAGAGGTCCAAGAAACAGGTGGCTTCCCTCTCCTTCATTTCTCAGCTTACCTCTTGCCCTCTGGCAGATGGAGAAGTCACCTCAACAAGCTTGACACTGCCATTTCCTGAACCTAAGGGAAGTGACTTGCTCAGGGCCACATAGGTCTGTGCCTAGGCAGGGCACTACACTACTTCCTGTTCCAGATCCCTGTGCTATTGTGGCCCCAACAAGGCAGACAGCTGTGTGTGTGTGTGTGTGTGTGTGTGTGTTGGGGGTAGGTGCCATGACAAGGTTGGCCTATGGCCAGAAGTCAAAGGAAGGATCCCAGGTTGTGGACGGCATGACCAGGAGTCCTTGGGCAGGTCTGGTTCTGCTTTCATGCCCAGGGTATTGTCCTAGGAGGCCGTCCAACTACCAAGTCAGGCTGCTTACTCGGTGATCAGTAAACATCCACCACGTCAGCCTGTGTTCTGACATCCCAGAATTCTGGCCCAGCTTTAGCCTTTCAGCCTTCCTACTCTTCCTTTTTCATTCCACCCTGGAACCCATGCATCTGCTAGTCAGAGATGTGCTGACCTCCGCACTGGGATGGTGGCATTGGTGCAGGTGGTCTGAGAGGACGGTAGACCTCTGTCCATACCTGGACAGAGGCTTGGGCTGTGCACAGGGGCACAGCAGGGTGAGGTTACAGCTGCACCACTCACTATGGCATAAGGCCTATGATACTCTCCTCTGCATCTGCAGGAAGGATCACTGCAGAGTGGCCACTGGAGTCCAGCACAGGCCCAGACAAAATGGTCTATGGTCAGATACATGCTGGCTCCCCAAAAGACAGGCTCCTAGACACCTGTGCCTCAAATGTGTCCTTACTTGGAAACAAGATCACTGAAGATGTAATTGGTTAAGATGAGGTCACACTGTCCTGAGTACATCCTGATCCAATGTGACTGTCACCCAGAGTAGTATCTGAACAGAGGCATAGTGTAGAAAGCCACATGACCACTCCTGCAGTCAAGGACGCCAAAGATGGCTGCCACCAGCTAAAGGACACAAGGAGGATCTTCCCCGTGAGCCTCTGGTGTGGGTGTGCCCCTGCTGGTATCTGGTTTCCCTAGAATGTTAAAATGTACGTTTAGTATCTTTTCATGTCAGTTGGTCTATCTTTCACCCAACTGTATTTTCCTCCAAGGGAGTGGGGTAAATGTCATACCCTTAGCCATCTCCTGGCTAGTGATGCTAAAAATGGAGTTTGTGGGGGGGGGGGGAGTGGTGTGTGGGGTGCAAGGGGTCTCAGGGGAGGGCTTTCTTCAGTCTGGAGGTGTCAAGGGCTCCAGCATATCCTCTGCCTCGAAGGAAATGCTGAAGGACTGGGATGTGGCCATCTGGGAGGCTGCAGGGTGTGACAATATGAGCCGGCATCCCCAGGTGGTATTGGAAGGAATCTTGGTATGTCTGGTGGGGCAGAATGGTTGAGGGAAATACAGCCTTTGTCCGAGTCATTGGGGGAGTTGTCAGCCAAGGCACCCCAGCTAAGTTGCACTGGGATGCGTATGAAGGCTGTGGGACACTGCCACAGCTTCTAGACCTTGATGGCACCCCTGCTTTTTTCTGTTCTTAGGTACTGGGGCATGTGGTTTACCTGCAAGAATGACTGTAGTCCCCACGACACCTAGGTTACCCAGACATAGTTCCAAGCACATTTCCCTATGATGTGGTGTTTCTGCTCTGGTTGCCATAACTCAATGCCAAGGATTGGGGCTTCACACAGACACTCCTTTCTCTAAGTTCTGGGGATGAATGTCTGAGGTCAGGAAGCCAGCAAGGCTGGTTCCTTCTGGCCTCTCTCTTCATCCTGCAGACAGCCCCTTCTTTCTGTGTCCTCACTTGGCCTTTTAGTGTGCCCCTTGTATCTCTTTCTCTTCTTTTTAAAAATAATTTATTTAAATTTATTTTATATGCATTGGTATTTTGCCTGTATGTGTATCTGTGTGAGGGTGTCAGATCCACTGGAACTGAAGTTACAAACAGTTGTGAGCTGCCATGTGGGTGCTGGGAATTGAACCCAGGTCCTCTGGAAGAACAGCCAATGTTCTTAACCACTGAGCCATCCCTCCAGCCCCTCTTTCTCTTCTTATAAGGGATGCCTGTCCTATGGGACTAGGGTCCCACTCTGATGACCTCATTTATCAGTAATTATCTCCTTAAAGCTTTAACTTTCCAATGCAACTGCTTTGGGAAATAGGAATTTAAAATATGGATCCTGGGGAACCCACTTCCATCCATAGCACACAGGCTTTTACAGACCCTCACTTCACAGATAAGGGAACCAAGGCTTGGGGAACTCAGGTGCCATATGCTCTGACTCCCTTGTGGGTAGTCTAGCCCTACTTTGAGCACCCAGCTTAGGTTGGATCCTCCCAGCCTTCTCTGACCATTTTCATGTACATGGGAGGTGGGGGGCAATTCCCCTGTCACCTTGGGAAGTTCCCAGGAATATGACTGGGTGAGGCAGAACAAAGGGTGTGGGTGTATTTGTGGATACGTCTGGCTTGGGGCTGACTCTTGGGCCCCTCAGCTAGGGCAGAAAAGAACTGACAGCTGAGCATGTCACATTCTTTTTTTTTTTTTTTTTTTTTTTTTAAGATTTATTATGTATACAGCGTATATGACCAGAAGAGGGCACCAGATCTCACTACAGATGGTTGTGAGCCACCATGTGGTTGCTGGGAATTGAACTCAGGACCCCTGGAAGAACAGTCAGTGCTCTTAACCTCTGAGCCATCTCTCCAGCCCGCATGTCACATTCTAATAGCACAAAAGGCCCTTAGGGATCCAGGAGATCCAGATGTGGAGACAGCAGCAGCAGGACAAAGGGTAGACATGCGGTCAGGAGGAGGGTTCAGGTCAAGCACCAAGTGTATGCTATCAGGAAGTGGGAACAGCAAGTCCAAGTGAAAGACTGACGGACGGGGTGGAGGAAGACGACTGAATTAGCCCTGGAAAGCAGGAATGACGCTAGACCTCTGGACGCTGCCCTCCTTGATTCCCAGACACTCCCCTTCCCCTAGGGATTGTGCTGCTTCTGACCCAGGGCCAGGCCACAGTTTATCTCTTTAGGAAAAAGAGATCAGAATACCATTCTTTTTATTATTTATGTGTTTGTGACTGTGTGAACATGCACATCACAACATGTGGAAGTCAGAGGAAAACTCATGGGAGTTGGTTCTCTCCTTCCACTACGTGGGTTCCAGAGTGCAACTCTGGTCATCAGGCCTACCCACTGAGCCATCTCCTTGACCCTCAGATAACCTGAGGATTTAAACGACCAGGTAAGACAAAGACAGAGGCGAGCCTGCATCAGAGGCGAGCCTGATGTGGGGCCCATACAAGCCCTTCCCAGTAACCAGCCTCTCTCCATCTAACTCTTCATAGTCCAACGGGACAAGCTCCATGAAAGCTGGAGTCCTGGGGAAACGTTCACCCCTTGATGTCTGAGGTATCAGGGGAAACCCTGGGGAGGATTTCTTGTGGCCCTTCCTCTCCTTCACTTAGCCCCCTCTGCCTGGTGACTGGCCCCAGGTGCAACCTCCCTCCAACCTTGCTATGTGCGGTCCAGTGCATCCTTGCCACAGTCCCATGTGCAGTCTACACCAACGCAATGCAGGAAAGATCTGCGTCCCCGGAATAACTCTCCATGCCCAACTTGCAGGCTCTCCACCTAAGCTCCCAGTCACTCAGCCTGCTAGCGCCTCCTGTGTAAGATGAAGTTAGTTTTTGAGGCTACAAAATGGGCACCCTGGGGACCCCCAGGCCACCTGGGGTGGGGGCACAGGGCACCACAAGTGTGGACTCTTGCTCACTGGCTTTTGCACTACTCGGGGAGTCCCACAGTTCACCAAACCCCCTGCATCTCTTCTTTCAGTACCCGCGTGGACTGGGCAGAGGCCGGAACTCTGAGTTGGGGTTCCTGTTTCTGCCCGGAGGGACCGGGGCGCCACTCAGAGTGCACCGGGACCCAGGCCACGAACTCCAGTCGCTATGGTAACGAGGCCCGCGTTTTAGGTGCGGCGGGCGAATGCTGGCGCTCCTCGGGATCCAGGAGACCCCAGTGCGGGCTCGCCGGGTTCTTGGTCGCGCGCCGGGAGACGAAGCGGATATCGCTGGGTCCTGCCGGGTGGCGCACGTGGTGAGTGGCATGGCCATCGCATCAGGTTCCCGCTTCCATGTAGCTTTGACTCAGACTCCCCAAACGCCTGCCTCGTAAGTAGCCACAGGCGACCATCGAGAGACAACGGCCAGCGGCAGCAGCACTGGGTGCAGGCAGGGTTCACTCAAATCTGCACATAACCGCAGTGTTTTCACTGCTGTGCAGTCTGGAACAGCGCCTCAGTCCCTCCGGACTTCATGAGTCCGTTATTTTGTAGATTGCATCTCATCCTGGGTTGGCCCGATATTTAACATGATTAAGTTACTCATTTTTAGCATTCTGCCCTCGTGCCTCCCAGAAGACAGTGGTGTCTGCCAAGTGGCTATCTTAGAGTTGTTATTTTCTGCTGGCTTTGTGGCGCATGCCTTTAATACCGGCATTTGGGAGGCAGAGGCCAACCTGGTCTGCATAGTTCCAGGATAACCATGGCTAAGTAGAGACCCTGTCTCAAAAACCTAACTAACTAACTAAATCACTCTATTATTTTCCTGTTGTAGATGATAATACCTTTTGGGGAGGTGCTTGACTGTGTAAAAGTCTTGCTTCTAACCCATATTTTCAGTCACTAATTTTAGCATACGTCAGTGAAAACGTCCTGATTTTTTTTTTCATTTAATTTCACATTTTATTCTTTTGTTTGTTTGGTTGGTTTTTGGTCTTTCAAGACAGGGTTTCTCTGTGTAGCCTTGGCTGTCCTGGAACCCACTCTGTAGACCAGGCTGGCCTTGAATTCAAAGATCCGCTTGCCTCTGCCTCCTGGGTGCTGGATTTAAACGAGTGCTCCACCACCACCCAGTCACATTTTATTTTTGCTATGTTGGGTGGAGAAAAGATATCACAAGTTAGCTGAATCAAACCATTCAGACCTTTCAGACTCAACTGGGATCCAGTTTCCAACCGTCTTTATTTAGAATCTGGATCAGAGTAGGTTTCAACCACTGCTCTGGCAGCTGCAGCCCTGGGAGAGCCGGTTAAAGCAGGCACAGACTGTGTTCTCCAGGGCTCCTGTCTGGATACAGGCCAGTCCTCCATAAGGATAACAGGTGAAGGAGACTCAGCAACTCCAAGGGGTTGGGGATGGCACAGGCCTGGGACTGGTCATGAAGAGATGGAGATCATTGATGTCCCCACGGGTCAGACCTCAAAGGTAACTCTCCTTCCACCTATATCCTGGAATCCTTTATGAAACTCCTCCGTGAGGACCAGGCAGGAATTGACTCCTTGGCTTCAGGAATAAGCTCATTGTCTTAGTCTTTGTTCTACCGCAGTGCAGAGACATCATGACCAAGGCAACTCTTATAAAGAAAGCATTGAACTGGGGCTTGTTTAGTTTCAGAAGCTCAGTCCATTATCATCACGGTGGCAAGCATGGCGCTGGAGCAGTAGCTGAGAGCTACATCCTGATCCACAGACAGAGACAGAGAAAGAGAGGAGGGAGAGACAGATACAAAGCAAGACAGTCTGGCATGGACTTTTGAAACCTCAAAGCCCACCCCCAGTGACACACTTCCTCCAACAAGTCTATACCTCCTAATCCTTCTAATCCTTTCAAACAGCTCCACTCCCTGGTGGCCAAGCACTCAAATACATGAGCCTGTGGAGGCCGTTCTTATTCAGACCACCACATGCATGTAGCGTTTCTTTGTGATCCTTGACTTGCAGAGCCTGGTTTGCGTTATTTTTCTTTCTCACCCTAATATATTTTACCTTCAAGAATTTCAATCTCTGTAGAAGCTGCAGGTTTCCCAGTCTTACCATCTCTTTTTTTAAAAAAAATAATTTTATTTTTATTTATTTATTTTGTATCCTGGCTTCAGTTTCTCCTCCCTCCTCTTCTCCCAGCCCCTACCCCGACACACAGCCTTATTCCTACCCACCCCTGTAGCCTGAGTTTTCTCTGGTCCCACCTGGCCTGGCAGTCGGTGTTTCTCTGGTCCCGCAGCTGGTTTAAGTCATAAGAGCTAGCTAGCAAGAAGTCTGCCATAGGGCTGGAGAGATGGCTCAGAGGTTAAGAGCACTGACTGCTCTTCCAGAGGTCCTGAGTTCAATTCCCAGCAACCACATGGTGGCTCACAACCATCTGTAATGAGATCTGGTGCCCTCTTCTGGCCTGCAGTCATATGTGCTGTATACATAATAAATAAATAATCTTTAAAAAAAAAAAAAAAAAGAAGTCTGCCATAGGCCATACAATTGGTAATTTTAACAATTGTTACAGTTGTGTAGCTTGGTCCTCTTGTGGGACTCCTAACCGTGAGAGCAGGGCCTGTCTCCAACTCTTTTACTGGCTTTTGGGACCCGACTCCTCACACTGGGTCGCCTTGCCCAGCCTTAATGCATGGGAGGGTACTTAGTCTAACTGAATGATTATTTCATATGCAGGACCTCGGGGCTGGGCGGATCAGAGAAACTTCCAGCTACATGCCCCCATCTACTACTCCTCTGTTTCTGTTTAGGAAAGGGCAGGTCTCCCATGAGTATCTGTAAAACACGGCATATTGAAAGGACCAAGCAGATGCCATAACCGGCTGTCAGTCTCCTCTCAGAGATCAGGCCTCAATTTCAGTTTCCTGAGACTTGAGCAAGCAGTTTCTGGGAGGGCTACGACATAGTCCTTGCAGTAGCTCCCTTTCTGCACATACTCTGACTGCTCAAAGTTCAGCCAGTTGTTTACTGTCTGGGACCCCTCACCAACTTAGAGCTACGTGCATGGGTCAGTGTGAACGTGTGAGACCAGCCAGCCTCCATGGCAGCTCAAGGACAGAGCTTGGGCCACAGAGTCAGCCTGCACAGTCAGTATGTGCTAGGCCAGCCAGCCCCCATGGCAGCTCAAGGACAAAGCCTGGGACTTGTCCAGGCCTGCCCAAAAATGATAACTGTAACCCCCAACCAGTAAATTCAGAGATTACATACCCTCACCCAATCATATGATGCAAAGGCTTGTACCACCCTGCTGGCGGGTTTTTCCCTTTGAAAACCCCTCACTCTGAGAGCTCAGGGCCGTCCTCCACCCACTTAGTTGGAGTGTTGGACACGGACCAAGCCCAGGCTTGCTTGTTATCAGTAAACCCCTGTGTGTTTTGCTTTGGCTAATGGCTCTGTGGTAGTCTTGCTGGGGCAGGGGGGAGTGACTCGAGACGTGGGCACAACAATATCAAGTTGCAGTAAGACCAAGCACTTCCCCATGCATTAAGGCTGGGCAAGGCGACCCAGTATGAGGAGTCGGCCCCAAAAAGCCAGTAAAAGAGTTGGAGGCAGCCCCTGCTCCCACTGTTAGGAGTCCCACAAGAGGACCAAGCTACACAACTGTAACATATGCAGAATGCCTAGGGCAGTTCCAGGCAGGCTCCTTGGTTGTCGATTCAGTCTATGAGCCCCTATTAGCCCAGGTTAGTTGGTTCTGTGGGTTTTCTTGTGGTGACTTGACCCCTCTGGCTCCTACAATCCTTCCTCCCCCTCTTCTGCAGGATTCCCTAAGCTCCACCTAATGTTTGGCTGTGGGTCTCTGCATCTGTTTCCGTCTGTTGCTGCATGAAGCCTCTTTATGACAAATGGGCTAGGCACCAATCTAACTAAGTGGCCCAGTGGCTTTTCTGTTCCTGTGTCTCCTGTCCCTCCTTAAGGACCCTGATATTTCTAGTAATTTCAGTCTAAAGAGCCACCATCTCTATTCTTTTTTTGTCCCGACCCCTGGTTTTCCAAGACAAGGTTTCTCTATGTAACAGCTCTGGCTGTCCTGGAACGTGCTCTGTAGGCCAGGCTAGCCTTGAATTCACAGATCCACCTGCCTCTGCCTCCCGAGTGCTGGGATCAAAGGTGTGCGCCACTCCCAGCTACTGCCACCTCTATTCTAACGCCCGGATTTTTCTCTTAGGATTCTTTTTACTGAGGCTACAAGGCCTCATTAGAAACTGGCAAAGAGTCAGCACTTAAATTGACCTACTGTGGAGTCAGAGAGCCTAAGTGCTAAAATATGGTGACTTCTTCCGCTCCTGGCAGCCTCAGACCTGAAATAATTATGTGGTATTTGCCAAATACTTTTCTGTTTCCATTATTCCTCATTTATGGACATGCAGGTGGTGGGTTACGCCATTTGTCCTCTACTTACGAAGTTACTGTCTGTGCAGGGGAGACCCCATTTTACTGTAGGGCCCGGGGCACCACACTATCTTACCTGGTTAGGAGAACAAAGAAGAAATGGCAGGGATAAGTTCCACCTGCCTGGCTTGATGGACAGAAGCTTCATGAATGATGACCTGCTGAGTTCTGAAGACCTAGCGGTAAGAAATTGCCCCAGTAAGAAAAGAGAGGGCTATTTAGGCAAAGAGTAACATGTACCCCTAGGGACAAAAGTATCAGCCCTTGGGCCTCTGGAAGCAGCTAGAAGTCCAGAGAGTGCTGCAGCAAGCCATGCCAACAGGCTCCAACCCACGGGTCTCTATATGCAGCCCCAAGGAGTGAAACTCACTTTGAAAATATCCGGGAGCCACAGCAGATATTAAGCAGGATGGTATCACACAGTCAGGTCTCCATGTCAGAAGAGTAACAGCCTTAGGCCCGTGGCCAGTGAACCGAAGAGGCAAGTGGTAGTGGATTGCCTTGGGGCAGCCCTACTTAGGTATTTTAAATGATTTTTTCCTCGTGTCCATAAAAGGGGTGTGTTGGTTACTTCTCTCGTTGCTCTGATGTGAGCAGTTTAAGAGAGGGAGGAGTTGTCTGGGCTTGTGGTGTGAGGGTACGATCTGTTGTGTGTGGCAGGGAAGTGTGGGCAAGAGTGTGAGGCAGCTGAGCTTCAGGCATAAGGTATGAGACAGTGAGGAATCAGGCCTGTCAGTGAGATGACCACACCACTGAGTAGGCTGCAGGAGTGGGTAGCACTCAGGCAGGCAGAGGAATCTCCTGAACTCTAGTGAAGGATGACTACGTGGCAGCTCTGAGAGGCTAGGGTGCTGTGACTGATGTGGAGCTCAGACTCACTCCAGGTAAGCAATAGGATGAATAAGGCTGCCTCAGTTTGTAATCTGCTCTAAGAACCCCATCTCAGGACATTTGAGAAGCTCTGGGGCATACAGTAATGGTCACCTGGGGACCAGTCTCCTCTGGATGGAGCTAGGAATCCCTTGCTCCAACTTTGGTCCTTCTTGGCAGTACTCAGATTTCCTGTGCCACTGTGTCCTCCTCCTCTAGGATCAGGGACTTGGCACAGCCAGTGTTTTGTTTGTGTCTACATACAGCTCATGCTTGGACCCCTAAAGAGTTGGGGGTCCCCACAACCAGCCTTGGGAGGCTTTGTCATGCTTGTTACCTAGGTGCTGATAAAAGCCTCTCTGTGTGAGAGCAGCAGGCAGGACTGGGGTTGTCCAATTGTTGTGTGACCCAAAGCCCCTGGAAGATACTGCCTGGTCTGTTACAGAGTATCTGCCAGGCCCTGTTTCAGTGATTTAGAACTTACAGGAAGACCTGCCACAAAACTGTGCCCACTGTCCAATGGAACACTTTCCTGTAAAATGGAACATTCTTTCTTGTAAAATGCCCTCTTATTTCTTTAGTCCTGATGATTTTGACTGTAATTTAAATCTTTATTTATTTTTATGTCTGTGTGTGTGCTTGTGGAACCATGTATATGAAGGAACCTGTAGACTCCAGAGGAAGGCATCAGAGGCCCTGGAACTGGAGTTACAAATGCTTGTAAGCTGCCATGTGGGTGCTGGGAAAGGAATCAGGTCCTCTGCAAGAGTAGCAAGTACTCTTTTTTTAAAAAATAATTTAATTTTTATTTTATGTGCATTGGTGTGAAGGTGTCAGATCTTCTGGAACAGGAGTTACAGACAGTTATGAGCTGCCATGTGGGTACCGGGAATTGAACCTGGGTCCTGGGAATTGAACCTGGATCCTTTGGAAGAGCATCCAGTGCTCCTAACCCCTGAGCCATCTCTTCAGCCCCGAGCAGCAAGTTACTCGTAACCACTGAACCATCTCTCCAACCTGACTGTAACTAATTTTTGTTATCAGTAATTTCATGAATGATATTTTCTGTAAGTAGTATTCTTGCTTATATAAAGAGCAGCTACTGGCTTAGGGACTTTGGAGTTGATGTAAACACAGCACACCACAGCACACATGAACTCACATACCTTCACAGTACCACACACTTATATACATGCACTACAGACAATGCACAGCACGCCACACCCTCCGTGCATGCATCATGCATCTCCACCCACACATACAGCACAGCACAAAAGCAAACCCCTGGTCCTCCTGCCCCTGTTACTGAGTTTTATGTCTGTGGTTGCTTACTGATCTGAGTAGAGGTGAGGCAACCTACATCATCCTCACTGGGACTCTCTCTCAATGTGTTGGCGGTCATTTTGCACATTCTCTGTAAATATATACAGGACGAGTGAGTTGAGGTGACCTGGGGCAGTGTGTTTCTTTCTTTCTAAAGAAGACCTGCTTGCATAGAGTCAGACTGCTACTTTCTTTGGGGTGACAGTGATACACAAATACAACTGCCAGATGCCTCCATGTGCCCTGGGAAAACACTATTGGAGGAGGGTGACATTCAGACATCATTGCCTCCAAAAGGTGACAAGACCCCTGTGCCTCTGCTTGCACCCCCTGGCTGTGGTGCTTGCACCCTCTGGCCGTGGTGCTTGCACACACTTGGCTGTGGTGCCTAGGTGATGACACCCAGCATTGCTGGCCTTGTGTACTTCCCCGTGAGTGGCCTCAGATTGACTGTATAAATAAAGCTAGAAGCCCCAAGCAAAATGGCTTTGTGTACAGAGAAGAACCCCTTTTCTGTTGAGTCCTGACAACCAGGCCCACTAGAACCAGTAACAGTCTGTAGAGTGCCTTGACAAGACACAGGCTCGCCGGGTGGTGGTGGTGGCGGCGGCGGCGGCGGCGGCGGCGGCGGCAACGGCGGCAGCGCACGCCTTTAATCCCAGTACTCGGGAGGCAGAGGCAGGCGGATCTCTGTGAGTTCGAGGCTGGCCTGGTCTACAAAGTGAGTTCCAGAGTTCCAGGAAAGGCGCAAAGCTGCACAGAGAAACCCTGTCTCGAAAAACCAAAAAGAAAAAAAAAAAAAAAAAAAAAGAAAAAAAAAAAAGAAAAGAAAAAAGAAACAGGCTCTTTCAGTGTGCTTGTGGCCAGTGCAGTCCCTGCCCTGTAGGGCAGGTCCTCAGTTCCCCAGTAAGAGGCTTTTAAAGACTTACTAGCTATTTGAAAAAGTAGTTTTATAATGTTGGATCTAATGTTTTTAAAAATTAAGACTTTATCTAGACACAGTGTCGAGTACCTATTACCCTAGCTATTCAGGAGGCTGTAGCAGAGGATTGAGAGTTCAAGGCCAGCCTGGGCAACTTAGCAAGACTCCATCTCAAAACCACTGGACTTGTATATTGTATTTGTTTTCTAATTTTTATTTTTATAACCTTTATTTCTGATTTCTGTTATTTACAAAAATATCAGTCCATGATAGCTTGAAAGCAAAAGAAGGAAGGAACTTATCATGAGGTAAATCTTCCAGGAGACTGAGTCCTGGCTACAGGGGTAGAGTGGTGGAAAGAATCAGGTACTGGCTTCAGTCCTAGCTTAGCTGCCTCAGTTTTCTAACACGCAAATGGAGTAAGAGCTACACGAAGCTGATTGACGGAACATAGCTCCTGGAGGTGTTCAAATCATGCTTCGCATCCCCCTTCCTCTGCTTTCCCTAGATTTACAGCCCCTGGGTCTCCTGCTGTAGAGTGAGGCTCAGGAAGAATGACGAGGGCAGGTGAACCCCGGAGGTCTCGGGCTTGACTGCTGCCTCGCGATTCTGAACGTCCCTGACAGGAGAACCATGCTTACCATGGCTGGGGAACCCGAGGTGGGCCCCGGGGAACGAGTTAGAATCCCTAACGGTGTCTGCGTGTTGCCTTCCTTTGCTGCAGCCGCACCATGCTGCCGCTGTGCTCGGAGCGGGAACTGAGTGAGCTCCTGGCTCGCAAGGAGGAGGAATGGAGGGCACTGCAGGCCCACCGTGCCCAGCTGCAGGAGGAGGCGCTGCGGACTACTCAGAAACATCTGGAGGAGACACAAGGGAAGCTGCAGCGCCTGCAGGAGGACTTTGTTTACAATCTTCAGGTGCTGGAGGAGCGGGACCGGGAGCTGGAGCGCTACGATGTTGAGTTCACCCAGGCCCGCAGGCGGGAGGAGGCCCGGCAAGCGGAGGCCAGTGAGCTCAAGATAGAGGTGGCCAAGCTGAAACAGGCACTCTCCAGAGAGGCCAGGCACGTGGAGGAGTTGCAGCTTCAGCACCAGCTAATGTTGCAGGAGCATCACTTGGAGCTGGAGCGTGTCCACAGGTGACCATCACAGATGCCAAGGTCCTGGAGCCTTCTCCCAACAGGCTGGGAGTCACACACTCTCCCTGTACCCTCACCCTGGCCTGTTCAGTAAAGTGAAATGTCCCTGGGATCCAGGAAGCAGTTTTCCAGGATTATATGTGGAACAATAATAGTAAGACACTTTGAATATAATTTTTGATCTACTGTTGGGGAGGTTTTTAAAAATAGTTTACCACTATAGATTATTTTTTCTGGTGTCCAGTGAGTGAGTGATGCACATGTTCCTCTAGACACTAGTGATATTATGATCTTTTCCTTAGATTTCAGCCTAAGATTTCTTTGTTTTTTTAGACAAGGTCTCACTGTATAGCCCTGGCTGCCCAGGAACTCATGGTGTAGACCAAGCTGGCCACACACTCACGGAGATCTACCTGTCTCTGCCTCTGAGTGCTGGGACTGAGGGCGTGGGTCACTGCCCCAGCATGTCAGATGCTATCTGCTGACATTCTTAGCTTTAGAGTTTGGTGGAAGCTACTGGTCTGCTAAGTTTTAGCAATACATTCCACAAGTTCACCTGACATTGCAGAGGTGTTGTGTCAGACATGGAGGTCTGTCGTAAGTCTTCTGAAGCACCTGTGATCCACGATCCAGGGCTGCTCAGCCCCTGGAGGATGTCACAGATGTCTGCTTTGTGTCTGTTTGTGGCTCTTTTGCCTTTTTCTCCAAACTGAGACTTTTCAGTCATGTGCAGATCGACACCTTGTCAGCCCTCTGCTCTCCCTCCTGTCCTGAAACCCCAAGGGCATAGAAAGTATCAGTATCATAGTAGTAACCCCACAGATCCTCGGGGCTCCATTTGTTTATTTTTAATTTTTAGTTTATTTCCTCTGTGTTCAGTCATGTAGTGTCTAATGTCTTGTATCAAGTTCACCAATTCCTTCCTTTGTCAAATTATTGTGACATCGTGCCCAGAATTTGAGCCTTTTGTTTAGGTTATTGTACTTCTTAAATCTTTTTTGTTGTTGTTTTGAGATAGGGCCTCACTATGTAGACCAGGTTGGCCTTGACCTCACAAAGATCTGCCTGCCTCTGCCTCCCAAGTGCTGGGATCCTGATTAAAGACATTGCGGGTGATGACCTGGGTAGTAATTGTACTTTGTAGTTATCAAGTTTCCATTTGATTCTTTGTTGTATCTCTTTGTTGAGATTTTTCTGTTTCTATTTGTTTTTCTAAATGTTGGTATCATTTGATAATGAACTCTCTCCCCTGTCCCCCAGGGTCTCACTATGTAACCCTGGTTGTCCGGGAATTCACTAGGTAGACCTGGTTGGCCTTGAACTCAGAGATCTGCTTGATGCTTTCTCCTGAGTGCTGGGATTAAAGGTGTGCATCACCATGCCTGACCCTTTCCTGGTTCTTGTTAGTCCATCAGTTTGGGGTTCTTTGTTTTGTTTCCTCCTGTGCAGTTGGTCACTCCGTTTAGGGGTGGCAGGCAGGTTCAGGTCAAGCAGAAGTTCTGCTTCTTGGAGGCCTGTTATAAGCACCCCTGCAAAAGCCATGTACCTCCATGTAGCTCCATGTGTGAGGAGCACCCTGCAGTGTATACATTCGGTGCATACATAGGAACATTCAGTATGGCTCTCTGAATACAGTGTCTCATTGCCACAGTGACAAGAAGAGTGAAATAGACCGCCAGCAGGAGCAGTATGAGGATCTGAAGTGGAAGCTGGAGAGAAAACTGAGGGAACTCGATGGTGAACTTGCTCTTCAAAGACAGGTAGAGCATCATTGGGGGTTGGTTCTTCCTTAGGGGCATTCCTTGCCAACTAGTTTGAAATCTGGATTGTGAGGGGTTCATTGAGTATATTATTCCAGAAGAAGTGGAATCATTAGACTGATTTCCACTCTGATTGGATACTGTGAGATGTGTCTAAATTTTCCCTGGAAGTCACTGTCAGTGTGCTCTTCTCCCAGGTACCAATCGGAAGTTTCCAGGGAAATTGAGATACATAAACATGCAGAAGCACATTTATTTATTTATTTATTGGTTTTCCGAGATAGGGTTTCTCTGTGTAGTTTTGGTGCCTGTCCTGGATCTCGCTCTGTAGACCAGGCTGGCCTCAAACTCACAAAGATCCACCTGGCTCTGCCTCCTGAGTGCTGGGATTAAAGGCGTGCGCCACCATCATCTGACCACAAGCACATTTATTATGTGAATTGACTTTTGAGGTCTTGGAGGCCACCCCACAATCTACCGTGTAGGCTGGAGAACCTGGAACTTGGTTATGTCTAAACCCAAAGGCCAAAGAAACTGTAGCCCCACTTGAAAGGGCAGGAGAAGATGAAATCAGGACTCAAGCAGAAAGGAAAGAGCATCCCTGTTCTCTTGTGTCTGCATCAGATTGGCTGACACCACCCACACTGGGGAGACTGAGTCTTCTTTACTCAGTCCACTGATTCACATGTTCACCTTGTTTGGAAAATTGCTCATAGACATACCCATAAATAATTGGTTTTTTTTAATTTAAATTTATTTATTTTTATTTTTATATACACTAGTGTTTTGCCTGCAATTATGTCTGTATGCAGGAATGAAATTCCCTGGAACAGGAGTTACAAACAACTGTGAGCTGTCATGTGGTTGCTGGGAATTGAACCCAGGGCCTCTGGAAGAGCAGCCAGTGCTCTTAACCACTGAGCCATCTCTCCAGTTCCCCAGAAATAATTGTTTACTAACTAGCTGGGAGGTCTTTAGGTCAGTAAAGTTGACCCATAAAGCTAACCATCACAAATCTACCCCTTGTTAACCTAGTCCCATTACACATCTCCCCACCACTATAAAGCACATTTCACCTACAAGTAAAGACATTAGGAAGGTTGTCCTTCCATTGAACATGAGACAAAGTTCTGACTATAACAGCAAATGTACTATTCTGCTCAAATATGGAAGGAAACAAATGTTATCTGTTTTCAAGATAAGGCCTTACAGTCGGGTGGGAGGCAGATCTCTGTGAGTCTGAAGCCAGACTGGTCTATAGAGTGAATTCTAAGACAGCCAGGGCTACACAGAGAAGCCCTGTCTCAAGGGAAAAAAAAAAAAAAAAGAATAAGAAGAAAGAAAAAAGACAAAAGCCTTGGTCTACAGCCCACTCTTAGCTCAAATTTGCAATTCTAATTCTGCCACAACCTTCCAAGTGCCGGCACCACCTTGTCCAGATAAAATTTTAATTAATGCTCATTCTTCTGCTATCCGCACTGTTAGTACTTTAATCTAGATTTGGTAATACACAGTCAGTCAATATTGTTACATGACAAAGGAACAAAAGAAAGAAAAAAGATGCTTACATCATGTATGTATGTCTATATGTGCATGCTTTCTGTTTGTTTGTCTTGTTTTGAGACAGGGTTTCTCTGTGTAGCCCTGACTATCTTGGAACTGGCTTTGAAGATCAGGCTGGCCTTGAACTCACAGAGATCTGCTGCCTCTGCCTCCTGAGTGCTGGGATTAAAGGTGTGTGCTACCATGCCAGGCTACACACACATATTCTTAACAAAATAGGAAAGGATTAGTTTGGCTTGGTGGTACACATGTTTAATACCACTCAAGATCACAAGTTTAAGATCCTCTGGGCTACGTTGAAAACTTATCTGGAAAAAAAAAGTGTTCAGGCCTAGGCTAGAAGTGTGTGTTGGTCTGGTGGGAGAGATCGTGTCTTTTTGAGGCAGAAATTGTGGAGTCTTTAATTGAAGTGCTAGAAGAGATGGCTTCAAGCTTGGTGGTAGTAGCAACACTCGGCTGGAAGCAGAACCATTTTCAGAGGTAGTGTAAGAGGAGCTTGGACAGGGGATGACTCTAGAGGCTATAACAAAGGCTAAGACCAAAGACCTCCAGAATGTATACAGCGTATATTTTTATTTAAAATGTGTTACATTGATTTGTTTGTGTGTATGGGGGGGTGCGGATACACGTGCTGTAGCATGCTAGTGACTATCAGAGGACAGCCTGTGGGAATCCATTCTCACCTTTTACCATTTTGGGTCTCAGGAGATTGAACTCAGGCCCTTAGGCTTGGTGACTGTCATCCGTAGCCAGAGCATGTGTTGTTATTTGAAGAGTTCCTGCATTCCTGTGAAGATGAGTTTATAAATGTACCATAGAAGAAAATAAGGTGCCTTCTTTTTTTTCTTTTTTAAATTTTGTGTGTATAGGTGTTTTGGAGTGTATGTCTACACACCACTTGCATGCCCACAGAGGCCAGGAGAGGGCATCAGGCCTTCAACTGTCATGGTAGATGGTTGTGAGCCACCATGTGGATGCAGGTAATCAAACCTGGGTCCTCTGGAAGAGTTACCTGCTGCTGAAGTTTTCCTGTGTCCCAGCCGGCCAGCGGTCTGGACAAATCTCTCCTACTCAAGTCCCCCAAGTAAACACAAGAAGCTTATATTAGTTAAAACTGTTTGGCCATTAGCTCAGGCCTACCACTGACTAGCTCTTACATTTAAACTCAGCCCATTTCTGTTAATCTGTGTGTTGCCATGTTTTCTGTGGCTTTACCTGTGTGTCATTACATGCTGCTCCCTGGACGACGGGCTGGCATTTTCTGACTCAGCCTTCCTTTTCCTCTTCCCAGAATTCTCCTTGTCTGCTTATCCCACCTATACTTCCTGCCTGGCTACTGGCCAACCAGCATTTTATTAAACCAGTGTACAACAGCATTATCCCACAGCAGTAACCAATGCTCTTAACCGCGGAGTCTCCTCTGAGGCCCAAGGTGCCTTATCTCAACACTTCTGTTTATTTAGAAAACAGGACAAATTGGAAAAATGGATGAAACATTTGAAAAACTCAAAATTTTTTCAGTTAAATTGTTAGAAAACTGACCCATCCTGCAGGTCAGGTTATTCGTGGGTCTCGAGCCGGGAAACACCTGAAAGCCAATGGGGAGAGAGGGAAAGGGAGCCAAGCGCATATAATGAATGACGAGTCAGTCTGAGTCGCGTCAAGGCTCCGTTTATTGACTGGGGGTTGAGGTTTATATGCAGGGCTTCAGACAGGGAGGGGGAGCAGAGAAAGGAGAGTGGAAAATTTTAGAAGAAGTCAGAGTGGTCGGGGGGGAGGCGAGGTCTCTTTGATCCAAGGCTCTGCAGCTGGCCGATTACTGTTCAAGGCTATATCTAAAAGTACATTTCTTAGTTAGTCCAAGGCCGTCCTGTTTTTGCAAGTCTTGCAGTTGGCCAAGGACGTCTGGTTTTGCAAGACTCCAAGCAGAAATACAAAGCATGGCAGTTCTGAGTCAAACAATCCTGGGTCAGTCTCCAACAGAAAACTTAAAGATAGCTTACTTTTAAAAAATGACAGGAGCTTTATATAGACCCCTAAAAGTTGCTGCCACTGCAGAGATTTCTGTCTCATCCTCAGGTAAGAAAGGCCCTGCTAGAGGCAGTGTCAGGTGAAGTCCAAGAAGAGGAAGAGGAGGTAAAAGTGGTGGCTTTGGAGGAAGAGGAGGAAGTAGTGACTTCTAAGGAAGGGGACATTAGAAGTGACAGCTGACAGACTTCTGCTTTAGCTGTGTGATGTGCTTCCTCCATGATTGGGAATCTGTCTTGAGCAACCTTGAAGATGTCGTTCTGACGGTGGACCTAAAATACGGTCAGTCTCATGCGAAAACAAGTGGAGAGCCGGGCGGTGGTGACTCACACCTTTGGTCCCAGCACTCGGGAGCAGAGGTAGGCGGATCTCTGTGCGTTCAAGGCCAGCCTGGGCTACAGAGTGAGATCCAGGACAGCCAGGGCTACACAGTGAGACTTTGTCTTGAAAAACATCAAAAAACAAAACAGAACAAGTGAAGAACAAAAGTAGATTTTGCTCTGGAAGAGCCTCAGCAAACATTTTTGTTTATTTGGTTGGTTTTTGTTTGTTTGTTTTGTTTTGTTTTTGTTTTTTTGTTTTTGTTTCATTTTGTTTTGGTTTTTGGTTTTTCGAGACAGGATTTCTCAGTTCAGTTCTGGCTGTCTGAGAACTCACTTTGTAGATCAGGCTGGTCTCGAATTTCAGAGATCTGCCTGCTTCTGCCTCCTGAGTGCTGGGATTAAAAGTATGCACCACAACCTCCTGGCTGAACTTTTGGCTTATATAGAGCCTGACAATCTGTGAGTGCTTAGTAAATGGACATGAATTTTCATTGGAAATATATTTGAATTTTTAAAATAAAAGTTCTTATTTCTTATTTTTTAAAAAAGGAAACTAATACTTAATATTCTACCATGTCTGGCTCCACTGGCCAGAATCACAGAACATGGTAATACTAAGGGATGTCCCCAGGGTTCTTCTTAACCTCCACTGTGGCATAATCGTCCAGTATTCCCTGGTAGTCTGGGTCATTCACCTCAGTCAACACCATAGCTCCTTTCTTCACCTGTTGTCCTGGGGGCTTGAGGGCCCCAAATGATAGACAGTGTCTAAACTGGTCCAGTGGAGCCATTGTAGTGTTCCTGATAGAAGAATTCCTCTCTCTGAAATCAAGACTTCTAACAGCAGAGGAGAGCATCCTGGGAACAGAAGGCGATTTGGTAGAGGTGATAGTGAGTAATGCCATTCTTAATTCTGTATCTCAATTCCTGGACCCATGACTTGTTGCCATGGGAGAAACTACCACTTATTAAATTCTGATTCAGAGCATATTCAGCCTTCTAGGCAACCTTGTTTCAGCCCAGAAACTTAATGTCACCTGGCTGGTACTGTAAATTAATCTTCAAAAGACCATTTCCACTGCTCATTCAAACCAACTGCTCATGATGATGAGACCCATTAATCTTACAATCATGACCCCACTGAGCACTTCTTTGGTTGTGAGTGAGTCCTTGGTCAGAAGCAATGCACCATGGAATACCATTCCTGTGGATAAGGCATTCTGTGGTCTATAAATTGTAGTATTGATAGAAGCATTACATGCAAGGAGAGCAAATCCATACTCAGAATACGAGTCTGTTCTAATAAGGATACTGCCCCTTCCTTGATGGCGGTGAATCAGTATAATCAGTCTGCCACAAGGTCTCAGGCTGGTCATCCAAGGAATGGTACCATAGTGTAGCTCAGTGTTGGTTTAGCTGCTGGCAGATTGGCACTCAGCAGTAGCCACAGCCAAGTCAGCCTTCTAAGTCAGAAGTCCACATTGCTGAGGCTCTGCATAACCTCCATCCCTGCCACCACGGCCATGTTGTTCATGAGTCCATTGGGCAATTATAGGGGTAGCTGAAGAAAGAGAATGAGAAGAAAGGGATTGAGGTTGTTTACTGTCTACAGAACAGGTCATCATGTCTACCTGATTACCTCTGCTGAGGTCAACTTTTTTTTTTTCCTATTATCAGCTTGACACAGTACAAATTCTTTTTTTTTTTCATTTTTATTTGTTTATTTTTCTATCATCAGCTTGATACAGTACAAATTCTTATCCTAATAGTGGAATGTTTCACTGAGGCTTACCCAGTGACTGAGTAAAACCAAAACTTATTATAAGCCACAGTCATCCTAGGGTCCCCCCTGCTATGCAGCCTCCCTGGTTCTGTGGGTTGCAGTCTGATTGTTCTTTGCTTTATAGCTAGTATCCACTTATGAGTGAGTACATACCATGTTTGTCCTTCTGGGTTTGGGTTACCTCACACAGGATGATATTTTCTGGTTCCATCCATTTGCCTACAAATTTCATGCTGTCATTGTTTTTCTCTGCTGAGTAGTACTCCATTGTGTATATGTACCACATTTTCTTAATCCATTCTTCAGTTGACGGGCATCTAGGTTGTTTCCAGGTTCTGGCTATTACGAATAGTGCAGCTATTTGAACATAGTTGAGCATGTATCTTTGTGGTATGATTGAGCATTCCTTGGGTATATGCCCAAGAGTGGTATGGCTGGGTCTTGAGGTAGATCGATTCCCAATTTTCTGAGAAACCGCCATACTGATTTCCCCAGTGGTTGTACAAGTTTGCACTCCCACCAACAGTGGAGGAGTGTTCCCTTTGCTCCTCATCCTCTCTAACATAGACTGTCATTAGTGTTTTTGATCATAGCCATTCTGACGGGTGTAAGGTGGTATCTCAGAGTCGTTTTGATTTGTATTTCTCTGATGACTAAGGATGTTGAGCATTTCTTTAAATGTCTTTCAACCATTTGAGATTCTTCTTTTGAGAATTCTCTGTTTAGCTCTTTAGCCCATTTTTTAATTGGATTGTTCAGTATTTTGATGTCTAGTTTCTTGAGTTCTTTATATACTTTAGAGATCAGTCCTCTGTCGGATGTGGGGTTGGTGAAGGTCATTTCCCATTCTGTAGGCTGTCTTTTTTGTCTTATTGACCATGTCTTTTGCCCTACAACAGCTTCTCAGTTTCAAGAGGTCCCATTTATTAATTGTTGTGCTCAGTGTGCAGAGTGTTGTGCTGCTGGTGTTATATTTAGGAAGTGATCTCCTGTGCCAATGCGTTCAAGAGTACTTCCTACTTTCTATTCTATCAAGTTCAGTGTAACTGGATTTATGTTGAGATCTTTGATCCACTTGGACTTGAGTTTTGTGAATGTGACAGATATGGATCTATTTGTAATCTTTTACATATTGACATCCAGTTATGCCAGCACCATTTGTTGAAGATACTTTCTTTTTTCCATTGTATAGTTTTGGCTTCTTTGTCAAAAATCAGGTGTTTATATGTGTGTGGATTAATGTCAGAGTCTTCAGTTCCATTCCATTGGTCTGTATGTCTGTTTTTATGCCAGTACCAAGCTGTTTTTATTAATAGCTCTATAGTAGAGCCTGAGGTCAGGAATGGTGATGCCTCCAGAGGTTGCTTCTTTTTTTTTTTTTTTTTTTTTTTGGTTTTTCGAGACAGGTTTTCTCTGTGTAGCTTTGCGCCTTTCCAGGAACTCACTTGGTAGGCCTTGAACTCACAGAGAACCACCTGGCTCTGCCTCCGAGTGCTGGGATTAAAGGCGTGCGCCGCCATCGCCGCCGCCGCCGCCGCCCGGCTCAGAGTTTGCTTTATTATACAGGATTCTTTTAGCTATCCTGGGTCTTTTGTTTTTCCATATGAAGTTGAATATTGTTCTTTCCAAGTCTGTGAAGAATTGTGTTGAGATTTTGATGGGGATTGCATTGAATCTGTAGATTGCTTTTGGTAAGATTGCCATTTTTACTATGTTAATCCTACCTATCCATGAGCATGGGAGATCCTTCCATTTTCTGATATCTTCTTCAATTTCTTTCTTTAGAGATTTAAAGTTCTTATCAAACAGGTCCTTCACTTGTTTAGTTAGTGTTATTCCAAGGTATTTTATAATTTTTGTGGCTATTGTAAAGGGTGATGTTTCTCTTATTTCTTTCTCAGATCGTTTATCATTTGTATATAGGAGGGCTACTGATTTTTTTTTAGTTGATTTTGTATCCTGCCTCTTTACTGAAGGAGTTTATCAGCTGTAGGAGTCATTTTTGGGGTTACTTATGTATACTGTCATATCACCTGCAAATAGTGAAAGTTTGACTTCTTCCTTTCCAATTTATATCCCTTTGATCTTTTGTTGTCTCATTGCTCTAGCTAGAACTTCAAGTACTATATTGAATAAATATGGGGAGAGTGGACAGCCTTGTCTTGTTCCTGATTTTAGTGGAATCACTTTGAGTTTCTCTCCGTTTAATTTGATGTTGGCTGTTGGCTTGCTGTAAATTGCCTTTATTATGTTTAGGTATGTTCCTTGTATTTATCATGAAGGGGTGTTAGATTTTGTCAAAGGCTTTTTCAGCATCTAATGAGATGATCATGTGGTTTTTTTCTTTCAGTTTGTTTATATGGTGTATTACATTGACAGATTTTCGTATGTTGAACCATCCTTGCATCCCTGGGATGAAACCTACTTGGTCATGGTGGATAATTTTTTTGTTGTGTTCTTGGATTCGGTTTGCCAATATTTTGTTGAGTATTTTTGCATCAATGTTCATGGGGGAGATTGGTCTCTAATTCTCTTTCTTTGTTGCATCTTTGTGTGGTTTGGGTCTCAGGGTAATTGTAGCCTCAAAAAGAGTTTGGTAATGTTCCTTCTGTTTCTATTGTGTGGAACAATTTGAAGAGTATTGGAATTAGTTTTTCTTTGAAAATCTGGTAGAATTCTGCACTGAAACCATCTGGTCCTGGGATTTTTTTGGTTGGGAGACTTTTAATGACTGTTTCTATTTCTTTAGGGGTTATTGGTCTATTTAAATAGTTTATCTGGTCTTGATTTAACTTTGGTATGTGGTATCTACCCAGAAAAAAAATGTCATTTCTTCCAGATTTTCCAATTTTGTGGAGCACAGGTTTTTGAAGTATGATGAAGTCAGCTTTTGGTGAGTGTTTGTTTACATGCAACATAAAGATTTCCACATCCTTTGCCCATTTGAAGAGATCTGCCCACACACCTCCTTAGTTGTCTTTCTCACCGTTATTCTAATAATAGTCCTTCCAAGGAGGCAGCCATCCAGACAAACCATTGGCTACAGCACCTAAATCAGCATATAATTGCATATTTACCCATTTTTGTTTCTTCCAAACAAAACGTACAGTTGGGTTCACTGCCCAAAGGAAGGACTACCATCCTTCAGGAATGTTTTAGGGGGAGCCTGCATGTTGCAGCTATACACCCTCAGGTGGTTCCTGAAAATCACTTTAGAACCAAGTCTTATCTTCCTCTGTGATCCGCTTGTTTACATGGCAGAGAAAAGGCCCAGTAACAGGAATGAGGGCAGGAGCCCTGTAACTTACTATGATCTTGGGTCTGTTTAAGTCCAGTCCTGTAGATACTAGTTTTCCTTGATGGTGTATCGCAGTAAATGCCAAACTGTAGCTTAGTGGGTCAGATGATGAACCAGCTGGAGTCACAGGGTAAATTGGGGGCTTCTGGCCAAGTGTTCGGTTTATACCAAGATCCAGTGGCTGACCAAGAGTTTTCTCACAAAAAGGAAATAGGAGCCGGCTTAGTGGTGCACATCTTTAATCCCAGGAGAGATAGGTGAGTCTCTGTGAGTCCCAGGCCAGCCAGGGCTCACTGAGGTGTAGTGGTGCACACCTTTAATCCCAGCACTTGAGCACTTGGAAGGCAAGGCAGACAAACCTCTCTGAGTTTGAGACCAGCCTGCCTGGTCTACATAGTGAGTTCTAGGGCAGCCAGAGCTACATAGTGAGACCCTATCTGGAAAACAAACAAACAAAACAACCAGCCAAACAAAAACTAAACCAAATAAACAGAAAAAGAGCAGGATTTGTCTTTTTTTTTTTTTTTTTTTTGGTTTTTTTCCAAGACAGGGTTTCTCTGTATAGCTTTGCGCCTTTCCTGGAACTCACTTGGTAGTCCAGGCTGGCCTTGAACTCACAGAGATTCGCCTGGCTCTGCCTCCCGAGTGCTAGGATTAAAGGCGTGCACTACCACTGCCCGGCTTTTTTTTTTTTTTTTTTTTTTTTTTTTTTTTTTGTAGACAGTGCTGGGGATGAAATCCAGGCCTTGCACATACTATGCAATTGAACTGCATCCCTGGCCTAAAGACACATGAGTTGTCTGTGGATGGTGTTGAAGCTTCGCTCCAAACAGCACCTATATCTCGGGTCCATGGGGTCACCTCCAGTCCATGGGGTCACTTCGGGTCCATGGGGTCACCTCAGGATCTGGTGGATTATATGGCCCAAGGGACGGAACAGGAGGCACATCAGCCTTGATCGCTTGGAGAGTCTTCTCGTGTTTTAGGTCCCATTCAAAACTGGCAGCTGCCAGGTATGGTGGCACACACCTTTAATCCGAGCATTCAGGAGGCACAGGCAGGAGGATCTCTGTGAGTTCCAAGCCAACCAGGACTACACAGTGGACCCTATCTCAAAAACAAACAACAACAAAAATGAAGAAGGAGAAGAAAGGGGAAACACCTGGAAGCTTTTTTGAAGGTAGTAGTTATTATATCCCCTACTTACACTACCACCATGCAGTGTAAGTTACTCAGGAGTTTACTCCTGACACCCAAGTGAGGAATGTGTTGCCTCCAGAGTCTGAAGGGACCCGTCAGGGCTCCTGCTCCTTTCTTGGCTGTGACAGGTTCAGAGCCGCAACTTGAATTTCACAGAGTTTTAGTCAGATTCTGCTTCCCAACCTCTGACATGCAAAATGTTGCCAATGGGTTTGGTTGCTGCCCCAATTCACTGAGTCTATGACAGTGTCGTCGTCGTGGACATGATGGCTCACCTTGGTGGTTGACCTGAAGTACCTGAGTAGAGGGACCCCTCCCTGAGAATTGCTTTCATCACACTGGTCTCTGCCCAGGCCTGTGCTAAAACATCACACCTCCGAAACAAGTGACAGAGTGCCACTGTGTAGTCCTCGGACTCCCTGAAATCATCTTGCTCCGCCTTGCAAAGGCAGGGATTGCAGTCATGTGACATCACACCTGACCCTCTTTTGTTTTCAGTTAGGATCTCACTATGTAGCCCAAGCTGACCTGGAACTTGCTCTGGCCTCAAACTCACAGAGATCATCCTGCTTCTGTCTCCTAAGTGTGGGATCAGAGGTGTGCACACCACACCCGGCCTTTCCTCAGCA
>CABHPQ010141539.1:6528-50321 GCA_902168405.1 Peromyscus aztecus
ATATATATATATATATATATATATATATATATATATATATATATATAAATAGATGAAGTTTATAAAAAAGAAAAAGAAAAACCACATCAGACCAGATCATTACAGATATCACAGAGTAGACATTTGTGGCACTTGAGACAGCGATAAAGGCTATTTAATATGACACAGAGAACTGGTTATAAAATCAATTAATAGCATATCAGTGACCTGTGGAATAATTTCAAGTGACCTAATATAAGTGTAATGAAGTCTCTTATGAGAAGCTATAGAAGAAAAAAAAATACTTGAATGGGCTTAGGTGATGTCACAGTCAGGGATGTACTTGCTGTGCAAACTCAAGGACCTGGCTGATTTTGAATTCTAAGCACCCACATAAAAAGCCAGCCAGGATTGATGGCACATTCCTGTAATCTCAGCACTGAGCAGGTGGAGACAGGAGGGTCCCTGGGGCTTGCTGGCCAGCCAGGCTTGCCAAAGCAGTGAGCTCCAGGTTCAGCATGAAATTCTCTCTCAGAACTAAGGTGGAAGCAATTGAGGAAGACAAGCACCAGCCTCTGGCTTCCACATGCACCAGCACATACATGTACACACACATGTACACACACACACATAGGAACACATACTCATCTATACATTACACACATAGACACACATAGACATTTTAAAAATTATTTTTTTGAATTTATTTTATTTTATTTTACAATATAATTCAACTTTACATATCAGACATAGATTGCCCCGTTCTCCCCCCTCCCGCCCCTCCCCCCTCCTACCGGCCCACCCCCCATTTCCATCTCCTCCAGGGCAAAGGCTCCCCAGAGGATTGAGATCAACCTGGTGGACTCAGTCCAGGAAGGTCTAGTCCCCTCCTCCCAGGCTGAGCCAAGCATCTCTGCTAAGCCCCAGGTTTCAAACAGCCAATTAATTAAAAATATTTGAAGTTATATATGGCTGGGAAAATCCCTAAACTTGGTGAATAATATATAGGCAAAGATTAAATCCCCACTGGATCTCCTCAAAAATAAAGTCAGATCAAAATTTAAAAATTTAATATACACTTTGCAAAGAAAATAACTATTTATTAACCAAAGCTCTCAAGATATAAGTGGCAAGAGCCAGCTCTGAGGTGTGTTCATCAATAGCCTTGCCTTCTCTGCATTTGCATGGCGTATCTGCTCATGAACATTTCAAACTCTTTACCCATCTTTTAGCTGGGTTCATTCTTTTATTTAATCATTACTGAAATTAACACTGATTTTCTTCCTACTTCTTTAGGCTCTGATACAGCACTGACTCTCCACTGATGACTCCATTCTTACAACATCATTGACTTGTGTGTTTTGGATCTCTGTTGTCAGACTTGTGAAAACTTAAGATTATTGTATTTTCATGATGGATTTTCTCCCTTATTGTTGTAAAATGACCTGCTTTACTCTTGTGGATCATCTTTGCTCTAAAATACAGCATTCTAACTTGCTTTTGTTTAGGTTAGCATACATATTCCATTTTTTACATTCGATTTACTCTTCTTGTCATTAAAAAAAAAAGGTTTCAAATGGTTAACATGCAGACATTGCTATTTTTTTCTTCCAAACTGATATCACTGCCTTTTAATAAGATATATATTCTGTTTACATTTAATGTGATTACTGATAACATTAGGTTAATGAGTATCATTTGCTAGCTATTTCTTCTCATTGTTTCTATCAAGGTTGTTTTGTTTTGTCTCAAAATATTTTCTTTTACTTTATCTTCAATTTTGTAATATATATTTAAATACTGGATACAGAATTTTAGATTGATAATTTTTTTGTTTCAGTATTTCAAAGGATCTACTGTTTTGTATTACTGGTGTATCTGATTGGAGGTACAGTGTCATCCTTATTTTTGTTTTCCTATATGCAATTTTTTTCTTTGCTGTCTTCTTTTCAGATTTTTTTATCCTTACTTTACAAGATTTATCTTTGGTGTATTTTCATGGTAGTTCTTATTCTTGGATTATTAGTACATAACAGAGATCAGGCTTCGGTATGGTGAGCAGATGAAGTTCTGATGAATGTGTTGTTGACATGAACACTGTCATATCAAGAAACCCAGGGAAGTGGCAAAGCCTTCCCTAGGTGAGGTTCAAAGAGATGGCAAAGCCTTTTGTAGATCCCAGTATAAATGTTGACAGTATATGCAGAAATAATCGACCACAGCTTCCCTTTCCTTGATGACTGCAATCTGAGATTAACTAAACCTACTCCATATTCAACTGCATATCATGCACTTACCTCTATAATTGTGTACAACAAACTCATTTCCTCAATTCAGATGTATAAAATAAACATACTGGGTTTCCAGGTTGCTGCTGTTGTGGGTGCCACTCATCAGGTGGGCCATCGGAGTGAGTATGGCCCACCTGATCCCAGCTTTTCTGTACCCGTGTTTGTGTGTCTGTCCTCCTTTATTCTTTCATTGCTCTTGTTAGGTTAATCCCTGAAGCCATGCAGGGTATGGCACTTGGGAATCCTCTGAGTAGGAAATGCCAGGTAGGACACACAAATGAAACATGGGTTATTTCTTGACAACCTTAATGAAAGTTTAAGTTGTCTTCTAAATATGGTGTATAGTGAACACTTTTAACCATTCTTCTGTAATATTGAAACCCCTGTGGTACTCAGCCACAGCAAAGGTTATATAGGTCTTTTTAATGCACCTCTTAATGTTTTAAAAATCATACCTTGTAAACATTTTTAAGCTCTCCTTGACTTATCTCTTTGACCATGTGTCTCGGCTAGGTAAATTCATCTCATTATTTAATCTCTCATGTGGTAGTGACAGACCAATAAAAGGAATCTCACATGTATTGGGACATTATTTATACTCAGGAAAACACTATTAAATGATAGCTGCTAAAATTTCTAGTACCATTCTTATACTTTATGTAAGCAGAGTTTTAAACACCAAAGCTTCAGAAACAGGTAAACTACATCTGCCCAAGACTAAGTGATATTTTTAATTTAATCTCAAAAAATAAATGACATCAGTTTCTAATAGGAGCCAGTAAATTTGCCTCTGCTCCAATTCATGGTAGGGGTCTGGCTCAAAACCTTTCTGAGTAAGAGAGAATCATCAATATTCTGGAACAGTCAGTAAGCACTCAAGTTTGATGAACTAGATTCTTCTGCATGATGGAAGAGAAGATTGTTACTTGACAGAAGAATCCTGTTATAAGAAAGTTCTCTAGACAGAAGCTTGTCTTACCACTGTGCCTCAGGCTGGAATCAGGGAAGACAGAACTATGGGACAAAGACCTAATCAAACTTGGATACTTCCCTATGAGAGTCCAAGTCCACAATAACTAACATGGTGACAGCATTTGCTTCTGCCCAGCTTTTCTTGACTTTGTTATCTCATGCCAGCTAGAGCTCTTGTCCACATTTTATATTTGGAGGGTAAAATAATTACTAACAACTCTAGTACAAAATAATTTCTAAACATAGACTCTATTGGAAAAAATGTTGGAGCGCCTGCTGGAGTTTCTTAGTAAATGCCTCAATTAAGCACTAGTATCCCCATAGGGATTAGATGACACTGGGAAGAGAATAAAGCCTTACAACAATTTAAGGATTAGAGGAGCATGCCAACAATCAGAAGGCTCTTAACACCATACACTTGTTTGTAGTGCAGGTCACATCTAAGACAAATTGAGATTCTTTAGAAATTATGTGAGGAGCATCTGTGGGGGTTAGAAGAAAGACCTGGCTCTATACTTTTAAAAATACTTGTTATTAAACAAGAGATTTACTAATCTTCCCATCAGTCACATTCCTTCAAGGTCATGGGGTATGTTCAACCCAACAGACTGGAAAGTAGCTTTCTACTCCAGATCTAGAGAGACATGTCTTTCCCCTTAAACTCTTGCACTACTGGTTTCAAATTGAGGACATGTCTCATCTATCATGTTGAAAAATGAGAGGCAAGTGGAGCAGATGAAGGCTACCCAAGTATTCCCATCTGAGACCTACCTAAGCGTACAAATGCCAGCCAAGTGTAGACAGATGAGTAAATTCATCCAGGTCATGACAATAAGAGCTGACCAACAAAATCTGTAGCTTAATGAAGACCTATGAACAATAAATGCTTCCAACTAGAAGCCACTGAGGCTTTGAGGATATCATGAAACATTATGACAACAGGTAATTGATATGTTACCTACATGTGCAAATGCTTGAAAATAAAATGGTCTATCTAGATGGTTTCTGGGACTCCATTCAGCTAAGCCTTCTTCAATTGAAACATACAAAATCTTGGGCTGATGTAGTAAAATCTCAGTTTGTTTAGACTGAACTACCAAATCCTGCCCAAATATTGCCCTCCAGTTAACTTTTTTTAAAAAATGTAATGTCTTAGGCAGTCACAGTTGTCATAATTAATTTTAATTGCCAACTTGACACAATCTAGACTCACCTGAGAAGAGAATCTCGATGAGATTATCTAGTTCACACTGATCAGTGGATATGTCTACAGGGTTATCTTCATTACATTAACTGACATGGGAAAAAATGCCCACTATGGGTAGGTCCATTCCATGAACTTGGAGTCTGGAACTAGATAGAAGAAGGAGGAGCATGAAGATTGGGGGATGAGGAGGAGAAGGAGAAGGAGGAGGAGGATGCACTAAGTGTTCATGCTTTCACTCTTTCTCTGTTCTTGACTAAATGTGACTAGCTGTTTCAAGTTCCTGATGTCTTGACTCTTGAACCGTGCTCTGAAACTGTGAGCTAAAATAAATCATGTCTCCTGTAAGTTGCCTTTGTCAGGGTGTTTTGCCACAGCAGCTGGAAATAGAACTAAGACAGAAATTGGTACAGAGGAGTGAGGCTACTGTTGTGATAAACCTAACTATGTGTTTCTTATGCCACTTGAATTGTTTTGTGACTGGAATGTGGAAGTGTTAGGTATATCGCCTAGAAATACTGGGTTAGAAGCAGAACTTAATGGGCTGTTCTAGTGGAGGCTTGGAAGAGAGTAATGCTGTGAGAAATGTGTATGATGAAGGCCCAGCTCATATAGCTTCAGAGGGTAACAAGTACTCTAGCAGTGGCTGGACTAGGGGCCATTTGTGTGATACTTTGGCCAAGAATCTAGCTGCATTCTGCCTGCGTCCTGAGAGTTTGAGTGGGGCTAAGTTTGAAGGAGACGTACTGATTCGTTTGGCAGGGGAAATTTCAAGGCCATGCAGTATTCAGGGTGGTGCTTAAAAGGCAATTGATAAAAGGTAATTGATAAAATGATCAGTGCTGTAGTAGGGAATCATGTATTTCACTGTAACAGTAGAGAGGGTGTCTTAAGAAGAAGACTCCACCCATTACAGGTATCATCTTGTGAGGATCTAAATTTATGTAAAGGCAGAAAGCTTACACTGAAGGGGTTCCCTGATCCTTGAAAGCAACTTCCTTGAAAAGTATTTCCCTAGAGTCAGTATACAGAAATGGATACAGCTGTGGTCCAAGGGAGCTTGGCTATATCTCATTTTAACAAAGCTTTGTGGTCTTCTAAGATTTGTCCATGTAGTACTGGTTTTGAGGGCAAGATGCAAGATTGTGGGGTTTATGGAAAGCATCTGAGACCAGTAACTGTGTGGCAAGGTTGGAATATCTATAGAGAGGTCCTAAGTGATCATTGCAATGGAGAAGCCAGGATATTAGAGCCGCCAGAGTCATGGGGCATCTGCCACAGAGTTACAGGTATGGAGTGGAATTGCAGTAAGCATGAAAGAGAAGCCAACCCCACTCTAGTGTTAGCCCTATAGTCCCTGTGGGAATTTGAGTATGTCTGTCACGGTTAGCAATATGACTTTTCAATTAATTTATGAGAGAAATGAGCTTCAATCTCCATTCTACTGAATAATTATGGTATGAATTGGGCAAATTTCTCAACACCTCTTAGCCTCAAATTTTTCTTCTATAAATTGAGGATCATTACCTACTCAAACTACTTCAGCTATCTAGTCCAGAGAGAAAATGTGATAATTTGTCTAAAACTGCTTTAAAATTCTTAAGGTACTTTAAAATATTAGGCTTTAAGTGAGGACAGTTGCTGAGGGTGAAGGTCTTCAGGGGCACAATAAGGCAAGTAGTTAAGACTTTGGGGGCTTTACACAAAATCTGTTCTTCACCAACTTTTATTAGCAACACAAAATAGGACCTCAGTGATCAAGGAGAGAAAAACTCCCTCCTCCTTTTCTTTTCTGAATGCAGGACTTTGTAAATCATTAATTTTGACAAGTGGTTACCTGAGTTTCCTGCATTCTTGTTCTCACTTTAAACCCCACCTTAGATAGATGTAAAGAGAGATTGGAGACCAGCAATGGTCCTACCATATGTAGAACTTCTTAAAGCATAAAGAATAGAAAGCTGGATAAAGCAATGTATTATCTATCCCCTGTTACTCCACCCAAAGGCATTCAGTGCCACATAGAGTTGACCTTCTTAGGAAAGATTCTAATAAGGATCCTCCCCCATCCACATGCTACTGTGAATCTGTTCACAGCATGGGAACCAACAGACAGATGGCACTATAAATATCAGGTGCCAAGTGTACACTATTTCTTTCACAGAAAAGCCAAATTTAAAAGAGGAAGAAAATCATCTTACTCTTATTATTGTCTCTATAGCCAAGGTTACCGTCGAAACTCAGGCAGATCCACCCATAAATAAAAACAAAAGGGGTGTTATTTTATCAAGTCACTCTCATTCATCAGATGGCAGTAGATTTTAATTGTTTTAATCTTGTGTGGTAAAGGCATCTAAATATCCCATAAATAAATTACACACACTGATGATCATTCTCCTAGATAAAGTCCCTGAGGCATCTTCAGTTTAAGCAAATAGACCAAATTCTGCTCAAACAGAAGACGCTATTCCCATGGTACTTGCTGTTATACAAGTCAACTCTCATTTCTGTTATTCACTTTAAAATACTATTCTCTAAAACACACAGGCACATGTGCACACATGCACTCACACATGCATACATACACATACACACACACACACACACCATTTCAGGTGGGTCTATCACAAAACAGTACTTTTATGATTGATTTGCATACTTTGTCTCTGAATGTATATCTTGAAAAGTGCCTCAATCTCGGGGTGTAGTCATCATAAAGAAACATTTTCAAATATAAAGCACTATCCATGTGTGGGAAAGAAGAATTTATAGTGAGGCTGTCACTGAGTCCCTCCTTGCTAGGATATCCCAGTGGGAGTTCTGGCATTGCCAAGAACAGACTTCATTATAAACTCTGTACTGAGATTAATCAGTAGGAAGATGACCCAGAAACTTCTCATCTAAGGCTCTTACACCTGGTCTGTCTTGGTTTTTACATGCAATTAACCTGGAAATTATGTGTTTATGGCATACATTCTGTTGGGGAATTAGCTTCAGCTAAGTAAGTACTCTAATGTATATGACTGATGAGGTATACAGTCTCAGAAGCCATAAGTCTGGCTGATATTGAGGCAGGAAAGCATAGGACATAGCTTAGCAACCAAGGACTCTACTTGGCTTAGGCTATGCACACATCCTTCTGACAATGTACTCGGCAACCTGGGATCCTCCACCTATACTGAACTCCATGTGTACCCTACTTCAGACAACAGAGTGAGTTAACCTCCTTGGCAACTCTTTTTTAATGTTCCATTTTCATTTAAACATATTTAAGAACTATGTTCAATCAGCCCACCTGTGCTGGCTTGGTATCAGACACATAAGCAGTAAGGTGAACTGTGTCCTCTGGGTGAACCTTTAAGGAAATCAAGCCTGTTTACCATATTACGCTTATGCATGTTTGGGCATGTATATGATTAAAGTCAGATGCATCATGGGAAGAGAGGAACATAATAGAAAAATACAATCATATACTATTCAAATTTGTCAATCAAAGTGGAGAACTACCCATATTCTACCCCACCAGCAACAAAACTCCTACTTGTCTTATACTCCAGAAAGGAAGGCTGTGGACAGTAACTTGGAGCCCCTACCTTGGAATTCTTAACTCAAGTAGTCCACTGTCACTCTTGACAGCATATCCAATCTGTAATGTCACTTTGCTTTTGAATAGATCTTTCTTGCTAATTTGCAATCTGTGTGTGCCTTTATTAATAACTCTTTGCATAAGACAAGAAGAACCTGGAAACACCAGGACTACCCACCAACCACCACTAGTAACAGCTTCATCTGCTAGCCAACTCATTACACTTGTAGATTGTGCCTGTTGGCTCTTCCTAAACCAAAATGTATCCCAGTACAGAAAAATGGAGTTTTAAGAAGTCACCTTAATGGTTCCAGGATTCCCTCAGGGATAGAGTTGGGTTTCTGTGACTGTGCTTATGTCTTATTCAGATTCCTTGTTTGATAAGGTTCTTGTGAAGCCCCAGTATTCTTCATAAATATTTTCCAGTAAGTGAACACTTAAAGGGAAATTTCTTGAAGTTTGGGTCAAGCTGGAACAAGGACCCTCCAAAGATAGCCAAATCCTACTTCTGAGAACCTATGAATATTACATTATATGTCAAAGACTTTTTAGGTGAAAATAAGAATCTGGACCCAGGAAGGTTAGTTTGGATTACCCAGGTATACACATGAATCCTTTGGAAGAGACAGAGTGAGAAGTTATATAATTAGAATTTTGAAGGTACTAGCCTAGAATATTGAATTGTATTGTAATTTTGTAAGTTACTAGAATCTTAGCTAATATTGTAAGTTACAAGAATCTGAAAGAGGCAAGGGGCAGACCTCCTCACAGAGGTTTAAGATGAAGTGGCCCCTGGTGATACCAGCTTCAGACTTGTGGCTTTCAGGCTGTAAGAATAAACTAGTGTTTGCAATCATTACAAATGAAGTAACTGGCCATAGTAGCCAAAGTAACTCAAAACCTACAGGTGCTCTAAGATCTCATTAAATGGAGACAAAATTCCAAGAAAACAACATGTCTTCTCAACAAATGCCTTCAGCTTCTGATAGCTTACTCAACAGGGAAACTGGCTTGTGCTCCTTGTGTCTTAGCTAGAACATTTCAGCTCATTAACAGGCAGGACTTTCCTGATTAAATTGGCATCCTCTTTATAGAGCAATGTGCCAAATACATTCAATAGATGGATAAATAAATTAAGATACTAAGGAAAGAAAGAGTCTGGAGTAAAACATAACTGGGTAACTACACAGGGAAACTATGGATTCAGTAGCCTCACCAAAAACTGATTGCATCTATCTGTTGAAAGGCAATATCACAGAAGAAACTCCTCACAAGTATGAAGTATATGAAGTAGAATCATCACCTTTTCTGCAAGTTTATGTCCACTCAAGGTCATCTGTAGTATGATGGTACTTCAGCCTGTCTCATCCTGCTTTTGCTGGTATGGTTGGTGCCTCCATGGTGCTTAGGCTAGGCTCTTACTTTGTTTTCCTGTTGCTCACAATTTGAAGTGTTGCTTTCTGTGCTACTGGGATTTGGTTCCTGTTTTGTGAGAGGCCTCTTGGGGAATGAGCTGTTTAGCTTCCCTGTGGATAAGCTGCTGAGGAAGTTTCAAGCAGGTCAACACTGTTGAAAGAAGAATCGGCCCTTTCTTCTTCCCGAACCAGGTTTTCAGAGTATATTTTAGCACCGGATTTGAGCTGATGCAATTTCCAGGGAAACGTGAGAAGCCCATGTATTACAAAGCCAATGATGAGATATAATGAATTATATGACACTTGGGCATATTCATTCTATTTCTTCTCTCAATTTCAGTATTTAATTGGAAGCCATTGGTACCAAGTTATCTCTTATTAAATTGCTATCATTTAGTCAAAGGCATCAAATGATACATTTGTCTCTTTGTATGTCATTTTTAACTCAGAGTGACGACATATCAAAAAGCAACACTTAGCTTTAACATGTGGAGCTCATTTGACATAGCATTGTTAGAAGAAGGACTACAGTGTTGGTAACTCAGTTTCTGTGAGAGAGTTCCCCAAGGAGGAAACATTCTCTAACAGCTGTTCAACTCAGCAAATGTTAGATGGTCAATTTAATATCTATAGCTCTTGGATAAGGGTTACAAAATGAGCAACCTAATTTATCATTGCAGTTATGTAGTATTTGGAATATTCTGTGTTGTCTTCAGCCATAGATATTAGACTTCTACACAGATACCTAAGGGTAATGAGTACAGGGAGCTTTTGTTACATACACATCCTGGCTTGGTAGGTTTCAGATTGCATGTAATTATCTGCAATTTAACAAGTTTCTGGTAACACTGTTGTTGCTGCTCCATGTCCTTCACTTTATATAGTAAAATGTTACATGAATGAAGAACAGAAAAGTGAGTGATAAAATCCTCAAGATCTGCAAAGAAAACTAAGAAACAAAAGGGAGCATGCCAATGTCAAGCCCGTCCCCCCTCTCCCCCCGAAGTGAATGTATATATACTGTTGAGTCAAACACATTTTTCCTAAGTAATTCTTCTCTCAGTCATGTCATGAGCCTGGAAATCAGCAACAAAGAAAGGGCTGGTCTTCAATCAAAGCCAGTTTTTGAGGGGGGCTTATCTTTCATCCAGAAACTGAAGTATTTTGAATCTTGGAGTTGTCTGAATTTGGAAAACTTGCATGGGTTTTAATGGTTAAGCATCTATAAACTGAATTCAGAAATGCTCCCAATTCTGAAGGTGTTTAAACATCAGTCTGGTGCCATCACTTGTGGCCACTGTGATGGAAAGCTAACTTTCTAACTTTTCTTAGTTTAGTTGATTTAAATACAAATAAACACAATGGTTCATGGTCACCTTGGTGGACAGCACAGGCAGGTTTGGGATGTTTCTGGCATCTCACAAGATGCTTTCACTATCTCTTTGTTGGTATTCCCAGCAGATTACCCCTTCTGGCCTCCATTCCTATAGGTGAGTTTTGACTATCTCTAATTTAAATTCATTATGATCAAAACCATTTTCAGTTTTTAATGTTGGTACTTTACTTGAATGAATGATAGCTAAGCCATCCCATTTTGAACACTATAAATGAAGACAGGAAAAGCTGATGACTTCTTTTATAATTGTTATTAGTTATCACTATCATTATTATTTTTTTCTGTGAGTACTCCTATTTCTCAAAACCTCACTTGCATATACAAAACTGAGATAAAAGCAACTCAACAAATGTTCACTTAAGATAATTATTGACTGGGATAAACAGCTTTCTAATGGGATAATTATTATTATAAATAATATATAATAGTTGAATATATTGTTATTTTTATAATTTCTTACTGCAAAATTCTGATGGTCTTGATTATCTTATATATCTTGACAAATTAAGAAATTAATTAAGAATTAACTAAGAACTGAGAAAACCATTTTATTTATTTATTGGTTTATTTATTTATTATTTGGGAAGGTGGAACATGTGTCATGATGTGTGTGTTTGTGTGTTGCTCAGAGGAAAACTTGCGATAGTTGGTTCTCTTTTGCTACCATGTAGGTTCTGGAGACCAAACTCAGGTTGTCAGGCTTAGTAGCAAGGGCTTCCTGGGAAAAAGGTTCAGTAGTAAGAAAAAGACATTAAAAATAAGTGTTGGAAATCCAGCATCACTAGAATTTGATCCTTGCTAAAGAAACTTGTCAGTGTTTAGATGACACTGGGTAACACACTCATGGGAGGTTGTATGCATCTGAAGAACAATAATTGCCTATTATAAGAGACTCATAAAATGTTTTGCAATTTCCATTGGAGAGAGTTAGACATGGATTCTAATGCAGAAACAAAATTAATGACCTTGTGTTTTGGAAGATTAAAAGAAATTACTGAAAGGAAAAGAGGGTACTCACAATGTTTTCTCAAAACCATTCATGGACAATCAAAGGGGTCAAGCATCAGATGGACATTGTCTAGAATCGCCCCTGCCTCCAACCTGCCTAGTGAGAACATAGATCTGCTGACACAGACCACTACAGCTCACACTGTCACTACAGTCAGCACATGTCCCAGTGCCTGGTGGGCCCTTGGCCCTGCATGCCATTGCTTCTGTCAATAAAATGTATTCTCTCCTGTCCCACTCTTCATATTATAGTGGAGGGTGAGTCCAACTGATTGTCGGTGCCCAGGTCACATACTTGTGTCCTAGCTGCAAAGGAAATTGTGAAATTCAGAATGCAGCTCTTTTCAGGGGGAGGGAAGGAGGAACATGATTCTAGAAAGCTCCCAAAAGCGGGAGTTTTGCCTGCTATAAAAGAATATTCAGCTATTTAGAAGTCTCCAAAGCTACAAATGTACATTACAATGTGTTTCCAAACTATTCATGCTCAGAGGTGATATAAATAATTGCTTACACATAGATCCAAATCATTGCTAATGCATGGAGGGTCTGTAAAGTTGAAAGGTTGTCCAGGATCTCCCAAACACCAGCTGTCTCATGTTCAAAATGTAGTTCTCAAATGACTCAAAACATTGGAGCACAAACACATATTTCGATGCTATCCACCTAGGGAGAAGCTTTGCAATATCCTGCTTCCTCCTCCATTTCTCACCCTTGCAGTGTATTTCCCAAGGCCACCACCTAATTAACAACCACAAAGCTTCCTATAATACAGCTGCCTTCACAAGGGCTGCTTTCTTCATTAGCTTGCTCAGCTCCTCTCATCTCTCCCGATCAACAGCTGATAAAAGGAAATCAAAAGCACCTGATGCCCATTTTTCATGATGGGGATGTTTTGTTTCTCAGTGAAGCATGAATAAAATTTACTTCTAGTAAGCTCTCTCCCGTTTGGAAAGTACAGCTCTGAGAATGGGCCTTCATCTGGCCAAGACCTCTTTCTGACTCTGGTTACATATAGTATATTAATGCAGCAATTCACTAGTACACTTATTTTGTATACTTCATCACTATATATAAAGTATATGCATCCACTTTTAATTCCATGGACCATTCAATTTTACTTCCATAATGAAAGATCATTTGTTATGATGAAGACTTGGGATGTACAACTGTGTATATTGCCATAGAAATAATGAAATAAAACATATTTGAAATGGAAAGCTTTACAAAGATTCTTTTTTTTAGTTAAAATGACATTTTTAGCAAAAAGTTTCTCTGTAATATATCAAAAACATTTATGAAGTGACTACTATGTGTAGTGATACACATAGTGTTTGCTTTTTGAGCACATATTGGGTAGAAGAGATAGGCAGCAGACATTAAATTATCACTTCTAATAATATACTAAGTGTACACACATCACAGGGTGGAAAGTACTTGGGGAGTGGAACAGGAATGGTCAGGAGCAAAAGTAGGGAGATAAACCAAGGGGTTATTGTGGTCAACCACGTCAGTGAACATGGTGGTTGGGATTAGAAGAAGTTACAGGCAGATGGATTGTTTTAAAATACTGATGCTAGAGCAGATGAGAATTATTTATTCAGTACATGGCAAAATGGTCCCATCTGATCCCTTCTTATATTGAAGATCCCTGCAGTGTGACCTTGGGGATCTTGTCACAAAGAGATGGAGTCCTCCTCACTCCTTGAGTCTGGGCTTTTTCGTGTGACTTGCTTTGGCCAGCTGAAGACAGCAGAGGTGACAGTGCCCATTCTGAGGCTGGGTTCAGGAAGCCTGTGGCCCAACTTTCTCTAGGGACCCTGAGAACTGAGCTTAGCATGCTTTCTGGAATGAAATGGCATTACAGAGAAAGAAGCTCCAGGCTTCCCAGCAGAGGGCATCCTAGATCAGATAACTCTAGCCTCCCTCTGTCTATAAACAGCAGGGCCAAATAGCTCAGAGCAAACAGGCAACCAAGCCATCACATCACTTTAAGTTGTTCAATGTTGAGGTTGCATGTGATTCCTAGCAATGCCTATACAGTATTGTTACATTATGTAATGTATTAAATTGCAACACCTTGTTCAAGAAAATCTGGACTTTTTTTCTTGATATGGATATCTCTAGGAAAATAATATTTATTATAAAAGAAAGGACCTGTTACTTTAGCACATACTACAATGCATCATTTGAAGGTGGATCTATATTAAAATATATGGCAATCAATTATTTTATAAATTCTAACTCTTTAAGTTCGTACTTACAATGACAACTAAGAATGTAGTATGTTAGATATGACTGAATAAGTTTATTTATCACAAATTCACATACTTCTTAATATTGCCATTATATAATAAGAAATCTCATTTGAAAATAATTGTGCAGGGGCTAGAGCAACAACTCAGTGCTTAAGAGCACCTTCTGTTCTTCAGAGGACTGGCCACTCAGTCATCTATAATTCCAGTTATAGGGGACCAGTACTCTCCCTGACCTCTGAGGGTACCAGGCGTGTACATAGTGCACATCCATATACACAGACAAAACAATCATACACATAAAGTAATAAGAAACAAATCCTTAAAAAATAAACAAAAATGATTGTATAGCATAACACAGTTTTTCATATTTTGTCAGTTTGTTGAAAACATGGTCTCAGGGAGGTGCAAAGCTTTTTTGTTTTTTCAGGAAAAATAACAACAGAGAAAGACCAAGAGATGTGCGATTGCACCACAATATGTCCTTAGAGAGGTCATTTCATCTCCTTGTATCACATTTTACTCTTATACAAAAGGATTGTGGTATTGATAATCTTAGCAGAGACATTGCATAAGCTACAATGGAAGGAGCCTGTGTTTTCTAGGTCCCCTCCTCAGTTTTCCGGATTCTGGTGTCAAGAAAGTAAGTCTTTTACCTTTTCTACCTATCAATAATCTATATAGGAAAAAACATGAAGGCACCAGTGAAAACTCTCAAGTTAAATATTAAGGTCATAGTTTGGCTTGAGTCACTCGCTACTTAATGCCACCACAGACTCTAGCAAATGAACAAAACAGGATGGAGGAGCAGCTGCTCTTCTTCCTTGTGTGGTGGGGGAGTGGATGCTGAGAGCCACTCCTTCCTTCACGACTGCCACCATAAGAGTCAAGCTCTAGGCATGAAGATTTCATTCACATGCTAGGGGATATTTCCTCTAGTGTATTTTCATGTCAACAGCAGTTTTATCACTGGTGTTATTAATAAGCTGTATTTAATGTCACATTTGGGTATGTGCTTAGAGGGACTAACCTGCTTGTGTCCACTTAAATAGTCCAGACATACATAAAAAAGAAAAAAATTAAGTCTTCAGTGCACATAACCAAAAGCAAAGCTTGATATTAATTTTTTTCTGTTCTCAAAGATGTTTTTTCTGGCTAAGGGGACCTGACCTTCACCTTTAGCAAGGCAGTTCTACAAGACCAACTTGTGGATAATGCAGGTCTACTACAGCAATGTATGGAGATTCAGTGGGGGAAAAGAGCCCACAGAGGACTTTAAAGACAACAGTGGGAAGAATTACCAACACCAAGAAAGCAGTCTAGCATAGAGTGTGGAGTCAGATGGGCAAAAGTAGGAATTTCGTTATACCCCAGTCAAGGTATTTAATAATTTTCCTCTTCTTCCCATATGTGAAATGAATATGTGAGAATATTTCTCACACAAGAGATTATAAAAATAAATGGCATAGAGCAAATATACCAAATAAAGGAACCCTCAAATCAAAGTAAACAGTAAGAGACTTAAGATTTCGTACAACAATAACATCAGAGATCTGTGGTCAGAGTTAAGTCAACTTGCAGTACAAGGTCAGGGCTGGGAATCTGTTTTTCTGGGATTTCTTTGGCTTTCTTTTCATCATCATAGCAACCACAGCAACCAGCAAACATCACAGTCAACACTTGTGTCAGCTGTCCATTCTCTATGTGTAGCAGGTGCTGGGAAAGTCAGTATTTGGCATTTTTAGGCTCTTATTATCAACAGGGCTCCCCATCAAAGAGGGGGTTGGGGAGAAAGGTGTAAGCAGACATCTAATAATTTTTAACGCACTTAATGAGTAGTTAGAACAGATGCTAACAAACAAGAAAAGTTGGTATCTTGATGAAACATTTATTTAAACTGTTAATTCTTCTTTAAAAAAAAATCCTGCCAACACCTGCTCCATATCTGTCATAAATCCTATACAGTCTCCACTCATCAGGAGAAGTTCTTGTCTCTTGTGTGGGAATCACCAATCCTTCAGTTTTGTGTAGTTTTGGAAAGAAGTAGTTCTTCCTTTTGACCAATGAATGACAATGGACTGAGTGGTTCCTTCAAATTTCCTGCTACAACTAGAGAGTGCCATGAACGTTAGATAGGATCATTTTTTTTTAAAGCCTGAGTTCAGTGCTTGAACTTGGAGTAAGTTGTGTATGGACTGGTGCTACACAAGCAGTGTGGTGTAGGCCATGATGGGAGTATTAACTCTATTGAGATGGGGTAATGATGTGTGGTGATATTTTGTTGTACTCTAATAAAATTTGCCTGAAGATCAGAGGATAGAGCCAGTCACGGAGATAAACATAGAGACCAGGTAGTGGTGTCATACACCTTTAATCCTAGCACTCGGGAGGCAAAGATCCATCTGGATCTTTGTGAGTTCAAGGCCACACTGGGCTACATGAGACTGATCCAGTCTAGGAGAGAAAAAGAGCCAGGCAGTGGTGGTACACACCTTTAACCCCAGTATTTGGGAAGCACACATGCCATTAATCCCAGCACTAGGAAGGTTGAGATAAAAAGTGAAATGGCTTGGTTGATAAAGGCATATAAGATGTGAGGAAACAGGAACTAGAGAGCTTTCAGCTGAGGACCCAGAGGCATTTGGTCTGAGAATTAGTGCAGACAGGATCAGCTGAGGAGTTGGTGAGGTGAGAAGTGGCTGTGGCTTGTTTCCTCTGATCTTTCAGCATTTACCCCAACATCTGACTTGGGTTTGTATTGTAAGACCATTTAGGATTCATGCAACAATGATGTGAGCCTGGTCTCTGACCCCTCCTTGTTCAGAGTTTACTATCTCCTGAAATGTTATTCTTTACTCACGGGCAGTCCATTGCCAATGACTGACTGGTATAGGAACACAGTAAGGATGGCCCTTTGCTTCAATTGGAAGCAAACACTTTTAAGTTCCTGAGATTGCCCTGGAATCCAGCTGATGCTAGGTATCACATGGAATTGTCAATAAGAACAATCCCTCAAAGTGCCATTTGCACAAGACTCCTCATTCCAGTCTCCAATTCTAGGGTTCTGCAACACAAAGTGACGTTACAGTACCTTCGGCATGTGTCTATTTGTAAAGCCAAATACTCAAGACTCCCAGCAATTTACCTTTATTATTCCCAAATTTTGCAGCCAGGTTCTTTTTGCTTAATAGAATCAATGACAGTTTCTATTTTTTCTGTTAAGCACTGCAAATGATGAAATAATTTCAGCCACATTTATAGTTGGGACATTGTTCTAAAAGTCTCAAGAAGCAACAGATCCTGGAAAATTGAATATGTGAGAGCATATACTTTTTAAAAACATTTATAAAAACTTCATTCTGGTTCATTTGCACTATTAAAATTAACAAATCACTATGGTGTTTAATATTTATATTTATTAAATTACATTTCTATAGGTAGAGCTGTTTTCTACTCTCCAGAATGTTTTACATCCAATTATCTGAAGTCTGATAGACTAGGTAAGTAAATATCTCAAGTACTACTCAATAATATGACCCAAACCCATAAATGTGAGAATTTCTAGTCTATTTAATTTAAGTCTATTTTAATTTATAAATGAGCATTGTATATCTAAAACTTACTTCCACAATTATGGTTCAGCGTAGGAACTATAAAATATGTGACAAACTAAATTTAAAATTTATTTCATTTCTAACTAGTACACACAGAGACATGAATGCAGGTGACTGCTAAGGCCAGAAGAAGTCAGATCCCCTGGAGCTGGGGTTCCAAGCAGTTGTGAGACACCTGACATGGGTGCTGGGAGCAGAACCAGGTTCTTTAGAAGAGCAATAGCTCTCTTAATATCTGAGCCATTTAGGTTCCATAAATAAAATTTAAATAAAGGAAATGAGGTTCTGGGAATCAGTGCCAGGGATGATGAAACTTGGGATCATTATGTTAAATGAAAACAGCTTGTCTTAGAATTACAAGTATTTTGGGTTTTCTTTCAGATGTGGGATAAGGATAGAGGGTATGTCAGTAAAAGGGAGACTATCAAGAATGTAGAAGAGGAAAAAGTAATAGAGGTGAATGCAATCAAGTGCATTACTTCACACAAGTAGTTATAAAGACACAAAAATTAAAAAAAAAAGAGGAGACACTTTGCCAGTTGATAAAAATAACTCACATTAGTCATTCATTAGTTAAAGAACATTTAGATTTGTCAATCTTGTTTATCTTCTCAAGAACCAGCTCTTAGAACTGTTGATTCTTTGTATTTTTGTTTTTGTTTCTATAGATGCAGAAAATGCCTTTGGTAAAATCCAACATAACTCCAAGATAAACATCCTAGAAAGGGCCGGGCAGTGGTGGCACATGCCTTTAATCCCAGCACTCAGGAGGCAGAGCCAGGCGGATCTCTGTGAGTTCGAGGCCAGCCTGGGCTACAGAGTGAGTTCCAGGAAAGGCACAAAGCTACACAGAGAAACCCTGTCTCGAAAAACAAACAAACAAAAAATCCTAGAAAGTAGGACTAGATAAAACAAACTTCACATAATAAAGGCTATATATAACAATTCCATAGCCAACATTATCCTAATTGAAGAAAAACTCAAAGCAATCCTATTTAGAATCAGGAATGAGACAGGGCTGTCTACTATCCCCACTTCTTTTCAATGGCATGCTTGAAGTACTGACCAGAATAATTAAACAAGAGAAGAAATACAAATAGAAAAGGAAGAAGTTAAGTTGTCTCTATTTCTAAATGATATAATATTATTCATGGAAGATCCAAATCCATAAGAAGAATTCTAGAAATGGTCAACAATTTCAGCAAAATAAAAGTATATAAAATCAATTTACAAAAATCAGTATTTTTCCATATACCAACAGCAAAGAAACTGAGAAAGATACTGTGAAAACACTCTGATTCATAGTATCATCAAAAAATATCTAGTAATATCTCCCTAGGTTGGAAAAGACCTGTACAATGAAAAATTTAAATCTGTGAAAAAGCAGATTGAGAAAGACACTAAGAGATGAAAAGATCCCCCCGCAGCTCATGAATTGGCAGAATTAATCTTATGAAAATAGCTACCCTACAAAAAAGCATTTTAAAGATTCAGTGTAATCCCAATCAAAAACCATATCTTAAACTGACATTATCTGATGTGTTAGCAAAGATATTCAAAAGTAAATGCTGTCATTGAATTACAGTGATAGTATCACGATTCCAACAGCCAAATGAAATATGCATACCTATTAAAGGTGATTATTATGCAATACAACATGCTATTTATTTTACTCAGCCAGTTAAAACCTACCAGAAGGATCTTTCTGACATAATACATAACTCCAAGTAATATCATACATATACATGCAGAGGCAGTAAAATCACTGCAAGTGTCATTGCTTTAAGTTAATATTGTTTTTAGTGTCAATTTTACTTTGAAAATGCCAAGCCCTTCAATTATTAAATGCTTTCACATGTTGCCCAATGAATAGACATCTTAATTAATAGAAAGATCACAGCCCTGTTCACATTAGCAACTAAAATAAATACTTCATGGGGTCCAGCTGGAGATAGGGAAATCAGTCTTTGACCTGCCCTTCTGGCAGCAGCTGTTTAAATGTCTTCAAAGTTTATACCTAAAAGATGCTGCAAACAATGGTTCAGCCATGCATCCAACAGCCTGTGTGGACCAAGTATGAACTGTCCATTCATAAGGGATGCAAAATAGTCAGTGAACACAACTCTGCTGATCAGATATAGAGCAACTCATTTTGCAGTACAGAGAACCTTTCTTTATAGAAAAAAAACTAGAAAGAAAGTAACCTGAAAATTAGTTAAAAAAAAAGGAATTTAAAATCAAAATAGAAGTTCTCCAAAATTAAAAGAATCCTGAAGTAAAAATTAAGAAATCCTCTTTAAAATGATTTTTAAGATTGATTTTATTTTTAATTATGTACTTATGAGTGTGTCTGTGGGTATGTTCACATGCGAGTGCAGGTGCCACAGAGTCCAAAAGAGGGTGTTGAATTCCTGGAGCTGGAGCTACAGGCTGTTGTGAGCCACCTAACATGGGTTTTGGGAACCAAACTTGGGTCCTGTGGGAGAACAATATTTTCTCTTAACTGCTGAGCCATCTCTTGACCCAGAAATCCTCTTTAAAAGCCAATAATCATTACCCAACTCTTATTTTCACATATGGCATTTGGGTAAGAGAAACATAAAGCCTAGTGGCTTACTGCTAAATGTGCTTGCCCAGACCTGTTCATCCTTTTATATTTATATGGCATTGGTGTTTATTTCCTGCCCCACCTCCTGAAATGCACTAACCATTCTCACTGAAATATACAGTCCAGAAAGACAGTCCTGTGTCTTCACTGAGGTATCCTGGGGTCTATGACTATGTTAGACCCATAGAGACTATTCAACAAAACTTTGATGGCTGAAGGCATAAGTAAAGAGTATAAATGAAGGCCTGAGCTCCACTAATAAAACTCTCAGCTCACATATAGAAACAGTAGGGATGAATTTGCAAGGGCAATCAAAACGATAGTTTCCTATATATACATAGTCAACATGATCATGTAAAGTAAGCTTCAAATAGCTTTGTATCTTGAGAAATCAGAGGAGTTGGGCATAGTGGCTCATGCCTGTAATCCCAGTACAGGGATAGTTGAGGTGTGAGTATTGCTGTGAGTTAGGGGGAAGTCTGGGTTCTGTAGTGAGATTCGGTCTCAAACATCTACAATCAAAACTAAAGCCAAGGAGTTGGAGTGACAGCTCAGAGGTTAAGAATATGTCCTACTCTTGCAGAAGACCAGAGGTCAGTTCCCAGCACCAAGATCCTGGTTTATAACCATCTGCATTTCTAGGTTCAGGGATGCCCTCTTCTGCCTCCACCAGCATTAGACATGCACACAGGTAAAACACTCACATATGTCTGTGGTGGGGGAGGGGGCAAAATAAATCTAAAACAAAAGAAAGAAATCAGAAAAGTGCCTTCTTGTTGGAAAAGTAAACCCTCAGGGAATCAGGGCAAATGTCTCCTCCTAGTAACATATTCCCAGAACCCATATTAAAAATGAAAGTGAGGCATGTTTGCATTCCCAGGACTGAAATGGGAGAGATAGGCAACTCAGTTGTTCTTAATGATAGCTCACTTGAAAACTTCCCCTCCTGGTTGGTAAGACAGCTCAGGTGGTAGAGGCACTTCCTGAGGAAGTCCAGCAAACCCAAATTCAATCCCCCGAATCCACATGAAGATAGAAGGAGAGAAACAACTTTACATAATTATCCTCTGACATCTATATGCATGCTTGACAAGTGTACAAGAGCAAACACACACACACACACACACACACACACACACACACACACACACACACACAATTCACACAGAACAAGAATTAAAATCCACATTCTTCCTGAACTCTCTTCTCCCTGTCTAACTTTACTCCTTTGGGGTACTACCAGTAACTGCTCCTCCAGGAAACTGCACTTGTGTTAGCAGCTTCTAGTTATCAGCTGCCTTAGAGCCCAAAGTAAGATAGTGGGAACGAAAAAAAAAACACCTACTAACCATGGATTTTAACCTGTCAAGAAGTGTCGTTTCAGATCTTCATATACCTAATGACTTCTTCAAGCTGAAATACTGTGCCATTCCTATGATTTCCAGGCCTCCTGCTTTGTATTATCCAAGACAAGTTGAAAATAAAGTGTGAATATGAAAAGAAAATAGAAAATTTAAATATCATCAAATCTCCTATAGCATCCCCTCACCAGATATCTTACTGGATTAAATTCATCACAGTCTTTGAGAAAGTTTTACACTTCTACATTTTAAAATTATTCTGAGCTTTTAAAAGAAACCTCAGAGATTCTGCACTCCAAGAAGGGCTTTATTATCCTTCAACATGGATGAGAAAATTCAGGTTAGGGGTACATCATTTTCTCCTTCATACACTGACCTCACTTCAATATCTAAGAAAATTAATGCATATACTAATGAAACAAGCTTCCCACACTTGAGGTCTAGAGCACTTCATCTAGTCTTACTGACCTCCTTCCTGCTGCTCCATTTTTAAACCTCCACTAGAATTCTTTCCCATTTACTTCAAATACATTGATGATAATAATAGACTAAGTTCCTCAGATAAAATGTACCTAATCCTTGATTTCATAGTAATCCATCATTACAGGGCTTTAGTACCATAATAGTATGCCACCATTACAGTCCTTTAGAATTCAGACCCTTGTCGACAAAAACAACCTAGCATTGATTCTGGTAGAAAAAAAAGTAAATATGAATGTTTTTTGCTCTTGGTGCATAAGTAACAGGATTCTCTGCAGGATAAGTTTCCTTCCAAAGTTATGCTGCCTGTGATGCTACTTCACAGTCTTTGTTAGATTGTAGTCTCTTTTATATTCTCCCACAGGAGCAACTGTATACAATAGCTTTCCAAGGGAAAAACCAAAACACCTGTGTGCCTGTGTGCTGTTCCCTCTTGGGGCAGTCTTAGCTGGAATTAGTGTTGCTAAGTCCTTTATGTAAAATATGAGGAAGGAATGTTCTTTCTAAATCTGAGCATTGTGGTTAACGTCTCATGCTGTTAACAGAAACAACAAATCAACCATGGACAGCTCCATGGGCTAGTCAGTGATGCTCAATCCATCAGGATCACACCTGGCTAATTTTCCATGTACTGAACACCATAGACCTGCATCCCTCACTACAAGGTCTGTTACAAAAATGGTTCCTCTTTCCTGCTGATGCACCCGTGGACTAATTCCATTCTCACCCTTCCCAATCACAGGAGGGTGCTGTGGGATGTCTTTCTGTATGCTGTGAATATATGCTGTTCCCATTGGTTAGTAAATAGACCTGCATTGGTCTATGGCAGAGTAGGATGGAGCCAGGCATAAAATCTTAGAGAGATAATGAGAGGAGAGAAGAGAATGGAAAAGACACCAAACTGCCATCCAAGGAGCAACATGTAAGGGGACGCAAGTAAAGCCACAGAACACATGGTGATATATAAATAGAAATGGGTTAATTTAAGATGAAAGAGCGAGCTAACAAGAAGCCTGCCATAGGCCATACACTTGGTAATTGATACAAGTCTCTGAGTAATTATTTTATAAGCTGCTACGGAACCACAGGGCTGGGTGGGACCGGAGAATCTTCTGCTACATGAGGGGGCCTGGAAGGGAATACCATGGTAAGATGGCAATAATCACTGTATATTTCTTATTTCAGCTCCACTATAATAGCATCTTTTGGTAGCTTGAAACTGACCATGATATTTACATCTTGAAACTAGCACTAAAATTCAGGACTTCCCTGTTCCTGGACAATAGGTGGTTAGATATTTACCAGCAGAGCCCTAAATATAGGGAAAGGAAAATAGGCACACATCAAAATAACATGTTCCATGTTCCAACACATCCATGAAGAGCCTTCTGTCATAAGAATAAGGAATGCCTCTATCTGTTCCATGGACTCCCTGCTCCAGTAATTATCTGCTTATTCTTTTGCTCAAGTTCAGGTCTAAGGGAATAAAAGGCAGGGAAGGTTTTTGCATTACAGAACAAGTTGAGGGCTCCAGTTTACTTTCTAAAAAGGAACAAGTCCCTTGTGCCTTCAGTCACAACTCAGTCTCTTGAGGAATTACCCACAAATGTAGTCTTTTCTTTGTTCCTGGGAAGTCTTATTGACAGGATAAACACTCAAGTTGAAAATAAATTTGGATATGAAAGTGTTCACTGAGTGCTGTGTCCTATAAGACAACAGGACAATCCAGAGAAAATAACTAACTAATTAAATAAATAAATGGTGCTGGCGTTATGCAGGGTTCTGTAGAATCTAGCTCTGACTTTATTTTCCTAGCTGTTTTCACTGCTAAAGAACTGATAATGGTACCACATTTTAAGGAAATTACTTTGAAGTACATTTAAATTTTAAGAATCTGTTTTTATAAATTGCATCTTATAGATAGGTGTTCTTATGGTTGCATTTGGGAAATTTATCTGGCAAGGTTAACAGCTATCGTTATTGTCTTCTGAGACTGTTCAGTTATATGTGATTGTTGCCTCACATCTATTGGAAAGCTGAAGTTGTTTATTTCACAGACTTAACCAAGGAATCTTAAGATAGGGAGTCATCGTGATTAGATGGGAGTCATGTATGGCTGTCTTTCCTAGGCTTCCAGGTGAAGATGAGGCTGCCGTACTTTGCTTGGTGTTGTCCTGCTGTTTACCACATAATACCTTCAAAAATGTAAGGATAGATGATAGCCATTGTACAAATTCCAGAAAAGAGTTATCCTGAATATATACACAGGCATTCTGACAAGCCCACAAGCAGTGCAATTAGAATGTTTTGTCAGCCACAGCTGGGGAATGATTCCTTTTGGGAGAAAATAACATTGGCAGTGATGATCTTGGTAAGTGAATTTCATAAGACACAGAGAAATTATTTAAGGCTATATATATAAGGCTCCATTTGGGATATCCCATCTCCTGAATCCATCATTCTTTTTTAATATATACATATGAAATATTTAGACAAATACAACCTTTGAGGTTCAGTACACTGATTCACATTGGAGTAAGCTGCTACTCTGCTGGAAGGTTGTCCCTGCCCTCCTTTGGCTTCAAATATTGGATGGTATAGAGGAAATGCATAATTATTTGTGTTCAGGTTCCTTTTGAAGTACATTGTCTGTGCCCTCATTTTTTTCTGGGTCTTGTGTTAAAAAGTATTTAAATATTAATAATTAAGTCAAACACTGTAGATGCTGTTTTATTGAGTAGCTTGGGCAGCCAAGCTGTTAGAACTACATGACACATTGGAAAGGTGTCAAGGGACAGGATGAAAGAGAGAGGAGAGGGTGGAGAGTCTTAAAAGGTCATTTCCAAACGTTTAGATCTATGACAACATCTTAAAAGTTTATCAATTGCTTTTTCAAGCTATTCAAAGGAGATCCTTTGTGGAGACTTGAATGATTAGTTTGATCAATAATCCATTCTGGGAACAATGAAAAGACAACAGCTCTTGTTTTCATTTTGGGCAAACTAGCCCTACATCTACTTTTTTCTCATTAAGATGGGAACTTTTACAAAGGCAAGCTAAATGCCTGTGGTCCTACAAACCCATCAATCTGCTTCTAACTAAATGGTTAGAAATGATGGAGCAGTTCTCAACATAGAAATTCAAGTATAGATGGTTTAAGAAGAATGCACTTTCATGAGAACAGTTGCTTTGTGAAGTTCAGTTTATTTCACGCTGAGACTTTTGTCAAAGAATTACAGGGGCTGTTCTAGAAAGACAACTCAAACCTTTAGCTCCACAGATTATGCTATCTCCCTCCACAGCCCAGGCATATAAAGTATCATTTCTGACATTTCAGAATTATTCAAAGGTCCCCTTACTCCTGATTTTGGCTGCTATCATAGACCAGTGTAAGCTGAAGGATGATAATAAATGGGAGGTGGGTTTTTTGTAGCAATGATCTAAAAACAAATAACCTATATATTAAAATCCTACAATCAGAGCCTAAGGAGATAACCCAGTGAGTGAAGTGTTTGCTGTATAAGTTTGTCACTGGGGTTTATATCTTATCATCCATGTAAAAATCTGGGTGGGCATAGGGGTCTTCCTGAAATCCCAGCACAAGGAGACGTAGACACAGGATCCCCTGAGCAAGCTACCTAGCTTGACTAGCCAAATCAGTAAGTAGAGGGTCAAATAAGAGAACCTTTTCTCAGTATATAAGGTAGAGAATAATCAAGAAAGACCCCCAATGTCAACCTCAGGCTTTCACATTCTTATGTACACACATGCACTCATGTACACACAGTCCCCACACAGACAAACATGCATATATACACACATACACCACACACATACACATGCAAAGTAATAATATAAACATAAACTGGAAAACAGGTATAAAAATAAAATTTCAATATCACTAATCATTGGAGAAATGCAAGTAACAAGCACAATAATGTCACATGCCTATAGTTCCAGTTGTCCAGGAGGCTGACGTAGGTGATTGTCTGCGCACGTGAATTCAAGAGCAGCCTGGAAATCATAGCAGGATCATCCCCCCAACACTGCAGGACAATGATTATAGTGAAATATTATGTTATGTGCTGACAAGTATGTAGATAAAGGAACCTTTGGACAATGTTGGAGGAATGTAAATTGTTTCAGCTGTCCTGGGAGACAGTCTGGAGGCTCTTAAAAAATTAAAAATACAACTACCATATGGTCCAACATTCTTGCCTCCAAGTATTTATCCAGAGGAATTTAAATCAGAAACTCAAAGCAATGTCTGTTCTCCCATATTCACCACAGCATTGTACATAAGAAACAACCTAAATACCCATTGGTGCTTGAGGGGATGAAGAAGATGCAATGTAGACTTATAGTGAAATTCTTTTCAGCTTTTGCCCAGTGAAACATCCTGACAGAACATCAAGGGCTATATGATCTCACTTCAGAGTTCTTGAACTCATAGAAAGAAGCAGATAGTAGAATGTTAGTTTTCAGAGGCTTCTAGAGTGGAGTTGAGAGGCATTAGGGTTTGAGTATGAAATTCCCCTTAGGGACTCATTAATTAAGTTGTTTCCCATATGGTGGTACTAGAGAGTTCTGGAAATTTACATGGCAAGGTAGAATTAGAGAAAGAACGCCCTCGGTTATGCTGTGTTATTCCTGGCAGTGTGTCCTGTTGATTTCTCCACCACCATGGTGTGAATAGTTACCCCCTTCTGCCCCTGCCACCATGATGCTCTGCTCAAGTTCTTGGGACCAAGCAAACCAAAGCTTCTGAAATGAATCTTTTTTCCCTTAAGTTGTTTTTGTTACAGTAACACAGAGCTAACTAGTACAGGAGGAGATGGTTAAAAGAGATAAATAGGTCCTACTATGATGATGGTCTCTAGGCTGCTGTACCTAGCCAACCGAATTGTACTGCATGCTTAGAATGTGCTGAATGTACCCTATGCTAAGCATTCTTTCCTTATGCACATAACATAATAGAGGTAGGACAGTGGGAATTTTGAAAGATAATAGATGTGACCATGGCCTTGATGGTAGTAACAGTTTTGGAAGATATAGGCTTTTCCCCATTGAGTTTCATAAATCTTATATGCAGTTTTTTCTGGTCCAATTATACTTCAGAAAATGAATTTGAAAAAATAACCTATGTTTACTTGTATTAACATCCAAAATCAAAACAAAAAACTAAGCTAGTAAGCTGTTAAATGCAAAAGGAAGATCAAACTCCTTCTTGAAGCTTAATTCTTATTTGATTACCAGAAAAATACAGAACTTTGACAAAAGTTAATTTGACAAAGTTAATTCCAGTATGGCTGACATTTCCTGAAAGACAGTTTCCAAAAATATTGCAGAGGAATCTGAATTGTGAGAGTATAGGACAATTGGAATGAGCAACATTTTTCTAACTTCTATGTTTCTATGTCTCCTGAAGGCTTACATTTTACCACAGTTGCTTCTTCTCTATCTGACCCTCCGGTATTGTATGGTATACAGGTTGATGTGTGTGTGTGGGGGGGGGGGGGGGGGGGGGGGGGGGGTGGTGGGGTGGTGGGGGTGGTGGGGGGGGGGGGGGTGTGGAGGTGGCAAGAGAGAGCGAGCATGCGCATGTAGAGGTCAGAGGTCAGTATCAGGTTTTTTACTCAATCACTCTTCATCTTATTTTTCTAGACAGGGTCTCTTACTGAACCTTGAGATTGCTGATTTGGCTAGATTGGCTACCTGGCAATCCTCAGGGATTCACCTTGTCCCCACAGCCCCACTGCTTGGGTTACAGGTGCATGCCATAGTGCCTGGCTTTTTAAAGGGGCTCTGGTGATCATAATCAAGTTCTCAGGCTTGCATAACAAGCACTTTGCTACTGAGCTATCTCTTAGCCCCTCTCCCTCTCCCTGTGCATATGTTCTGTGTCTATTAGGACACATCATGACCTACATCCATGTGCACATTTATACACAGACGCATATGCTTCCTTCTGAATCCTTTCCTATGGTATAGATATGTATATATATATATATATATATATATATATATAATAGATATATTTCACTAAGAATTGAGGATATTTCTCATGAGACAAAGCCATTCCCCCATATAACCACACTATATTGATCCTTATTGGGAAATTTAAAATGATATAATGCTACTATTGAGTATATAGTTTATAATGAAGCTTTTGCTGCATCTCAAAGTCCTTCACTTCTTTCCTCCAAGCTCAGATCCAGAGTCATACTACATCTCACCATCATAATTCCTGATCTCCTTTCATCCAGGCACCATGATGATAGGACATTGTCATTCTAAAAGTCCATAGCTCTTTTTTGTGTGGAGTGGACTTCAGCTTGGATTTGCCTAATCATTTTTCTTGTTATATTCATATTTAACACTTTGGCATGAGTAGTACATAGATGATGTCACATCTATTTATACACGTTTCCCCCATTGTTGCAGTATTAAGTTTGATTAGTTGGAAAAGGCAATGTCTTCTAAAGCCTTCCATTTTAATGTAGGAGATAATGTGAGTTACACTTTTAAGACCCTGGGAATACTTTCCCGTCTAAAATCGTTTAGCATCTATTGATGGCTCTTCCTGGATTACTACGGTGGTGTTGAAATAATCTGCATTCCTAAAATACTACAGGAGCTAGAGTGAAATTCCAGTTTAAGAACCTGTTTGCAATCTGCAGGGAACAATCATGATTAGGAATGCCCTTGCTGTTGCTTAATAACACGTTTCCTCTATTTCTGAGGTGATATATTACCAGTGGATAGCTATATGGTTGGAGTAATCAGTTATTTTTCTAGAACAATCAGATATATGCAAATGTGGAATTATAACATATGGCTCTACGTGACTCTGTGGTGGAAGCACTTGCATTATATAAAATCTCCATATGTTTGCCCTTGTACCAGTTGTCCTTGGAGCTGGGGTGACAAGGATCTAGTCCCAGCCAGTAATCCAAGAATAGCACTGATAAATCACCACTACAAGGAACTTGTACAAGCCCTGCATGACCCTCAGCCTTTCCTTCAACTTTGTCAGGACTGTAGATACTGAGAGTTGAAATCAAGAGCCACCACATGGACGCTGCCCAGGTTGCTGAGTCACTGTGGCACCAGCTATGCTAGAGGACTGTTTGATCCGCCAAGGACTTGGCATGAGTGAAATGAGCTCTTCTGAGCTGCTGGGTTCTAAGTTTATTACCACAGTCAGTTTTTATCTTCACCGATGATCTGCATTTTCTAAGAACCATCTTTGGTTTAGTATGGTGAGTTATTAACTTTATTATGCTACTAACTTATACAATGATGGAGATACAATGGCTGCAAATTGTTCAACATAACCCCCCTTTACACACACACACACACACACACACATACATACACACACACACACACATATATATATAAATACACACACACACACATATATATATATATATATATCCTCATTTCCTAGGCTGTCTGTCTTCAGTTTATGCTGGACCTCAGGGTGCTGGTACAGAGATGTTGTGAGCCAGCTAGTATGACTTTGCAACTTATACCTGACCACCATGGAGTGTTTACTCCAAGGAAATTTCACATTCTATAGTGCAGTCCTCTTGTCCCTCTGTACCATCTCTTGCTATCCACAGAGCTGGTTGGTAACACTAAACAGTGGCTACCCAGCTATTGTCTGTCTCCAGTTTCTGCAGCTAACAGGAGATAAGTATGTGACCCAAGGCTGACAGAGAGAAATTGAGAAGAAATTAGGAGCAAGAGCTAAAAAAGACTTCTTCCTCTTAAAACAATACATGTTCCAAAATAAATATGTATATGTGATCAGTAAAAGATAGGCACTCAAATGTGTATTATAGCACTATTCACTGTTCTTGCACATCGACAGGAGAATGGACAGTAGAGTACTATATACCAAGGAAAATAATTTCAAAATAATACATTGTGGGTATCACTAATGTAATGAGTAAATGAAATTGAAAGGGAGCATATGGGAGACTTCTTGGGTACTATTATACTTCTGCCTTTTCATCAGGATTCTGGGAATATTCATTTTGAACAAATATATCATGAATATATATTTAATATATGTGTTGCAGTTCTATTTGTTAACATTTTTAAAGGAATTGTTTTAATTTTTAAAATGTGTGTGTGTGTGTGTGTGTGTGTGTGTGTGTGTGTGTGTGTGATTACCTTCTATGGGTGAGAGTCAACACCCTGTCATTAATGTAAACAGAGGTGATAATCAATTGAGCCAGTGTCCCATCTTGGAACCCACTCTGGTCCTTCTCTTTTGAACACAAAGATGCCCCCACAATAGACTGCTGGCAATAGTCGAGAAATAGCCTGATCTGACCTACCCTGGTGATAGGATGGCCAAACACCCTAATTGTCGTGCTAGAAACCCCATCCAGTGACTGAGGGAACTAGATGCAGATATCCACGGTCAGGCCCTGGGTGGAGCTCTGGGAGTCCAATTGGCAAGAAGGAGGAGGGTTTATGTGAGCAAGAGTTTTTGGGACCAGGGATGGATGGAATACAGGGACAAGTGGCCAAACAAATGGAAACACATGAACTGTGAACCAATGGCTGAGGGGTCCCCAACTGGATCAGGCCCTCTGAATGGGTGAGACAGTTGATTGGCTTGATCTGTTTAGGAGGCATACAGGCAGTTGGACTGGGTCCTGTGCTCAGTGCATGAATTGGCTGTTTGAAACCTGGGGCTTAGTAGAGACCCTTGGCTCAGCCTGGGAGGAGGGGACTAGACCTGCCTGGGCTGAGTCCACCAGGTCGATCTCAATCCTCGGGGGAGTCTTTGCCCTGGAGGGGATGGAAATGGGGGGTGGGCCGGGGGGAGTGGGGCAGGGCGGGAGGAGGGAGAACGGGGGAATCTATGACTGATATGTAAAGTTGAATTATATTGTAAAATAAAATAAAATAAATTCAAAAAAAAAAGAGTCATTAAAATAGCCAGGGGTGGTAGTATACATCTTTAATCCCAGCACTTGGGAGGCAGATACAGACAGATCTTGGTGAAAGCTCAAGGCTGGCCTGGTTTACAAAGTGAGTTCCAGGATAGCCTGAGCTGTTACACAGAGAACCACTGTCTCAAAAAACCAAAAGGGAAAAAAGTCCTCAAAATGACTCTGACTGGAGAAAAAGGCATCCTTCACTGTAAAGAAAACTACTACTGTAAAGAAAGTATTACAAAGGAGAGTGGCTGTAAGGGCAGATGATTTTCAACAAAGTTATCCTTATCATCTGGTTTCTTAAATCAGATCTGCTAGGCACATTCACCTGCCTGCTTTCAAATGCCACCTCTTCAAGAGCAGCTAGCTTCTCCATCCACACCTGCTTCCATCCCATCCAACTTCATCTCCTTTAGTACACCTAAGTATCTGAAATTGCACTTGTCTCTACCTGTTTCCCTTTCAGAACACTGGATTTTCCATCTCATGGTAGGTGGACTCCATAGTGTCTGAAACTATTTGTGGCAGACTGGAATCCATGCAGTTTTAAAGTGGAGGGAAAAAGTATGTACATTGGCAGGCAATGTTGGGGTTCCATGAGCTGCCTGCTGGGTTGTTTCTGATGCTCTTCTCTGGTCCTCCCATCACCCTGTTCCTTGCCTTTCCTTCTTGTTAATGCACTCAGACCACAAAGGTTTATCCTACTGGTAGGCTCCCCTTTCTTATTTACATTTGAGATTCAAGGGGATACCCCTTCACCCAGTTATGTCCTCAAAGTTACCTACAGTTCTCAGTTCTGCTTTCTAATTGCACTGTTTCTATAAAAAGGATTTTAAGGGATCAGAAACTATGCCCCCCTTTACAGCTAGTATATATTTAATCTCCCCCCACAGCCATAATGTATGAATAATTTCAAATTAATACATTGAGAAACATCCCATTTATACAATGAGACTAAAGACTTAGGAGATTTGAATGTCTGACTGAATGCTAGTACAGTGTAGTACTTCCACTTTAATTAATATCATCAGGGAAGTGACAACATAGGTGTATGGGGGGTGCAGCTATGAGAAGCACTGATGAGTCAATGCTGAAGCAGGACATATTTCCAAGTACGGAGACGGAGCTGTCATTTATCTTTTATCTTAATTAGTACCCTGAGTGTTATCTGTAGTCTGTCTGTGGAAGAAAACATGCCATGGAAGTAGACGGTAGGATTTTTACAGCTCCTCTCCATCCCTGCCAGTCTGCATAAGCACACAGGTGTCCCTGTGACATGTTCGCCCCTTTAGCCATCACAACTAAAAATACTTCTCTGCAAAACTGCCACAGGGTGAAGATTTTGAGTTTAACATAACGTATCAGCTCTGGCTGTAGCTCTCTCCCTCTTTTTTTTTGTCAATGATGCTTTGAACTCTTCCCCTTCAAAATTGAAACTGACAATTGTGAACTAAAGAGATTTAAGAGAACAAATGGTCCCCAAGCTTTCCTTCAAGCCTAGTTAGATGGGCTAACCCACCTTTAGCTCAGCTGTGGGCTAGCAAGCACATCTAAGGTACAGAGCAAATTGAAATGCTTCAGGAAAGATGATAGAATGGAATGACTTCACCTGTCCTCCAAACATTTGACCACTTTTGCCTCATGTCCTAATTTGCTTTAAACTAGCAACCAGGCATTTCCTATCTGATCTGGCCACAGGTACTGAGATGAAATATAGAGGGAGGAGTTCTTCAAAACCAGCTGGGGGAAAAGTAATCATTCAGTAGCTAGTAAGAGAATATAGCACCAGGAGGTTGTGGGCTGATGTGATTCTGAATTTTTTTTCTACAGGGTAGGAGGAAACTAGGGTGGTAGCTAGAGAGGGCTAAAGTTATGAAGAGAATTTCTTTGTTAGGAAAATTAAGAGTGTGTGGTAAATTTGTGGTGTAAGAGAGAGAGAAGCATAGGGTGATGTCTTTGCAGAGGATGCGCAGGATGACAATGAACACCATAAGATGGTTTGGGGTCACAAGGAGTAGAGATGGCACATTATGAGTAAAGGGAACAAAGGCAGAGAGCAGGGGTTCAGATGTGAGGATGGTCATATGGCAGTCATGGCTGTATCCCTTTCTGGTAGCTTCATTTTTCTTAGTGAATCAAAAAGCAAGAGCTTTTATTGGGAGTGGGAATGGGAGAAAAGAGAAGGTGTACAGTGATTAATTAAAGATCAGCAGAGCGAGTGGACTGGACATGGGAAACATAATCAGCTATGCAGCAGCTGTAAGGGCTGGGAGTGGATTATGGCTCTGAATGTAAAGCATTTTTCCATCTGCCTTTAACTGGGGGAGTATAGACACAGTGTGGGTGAAGGATTGAATAAAACCAAGATTAGAGTCTTGCCAAGTGAATGCAAGGATGAAGAGAGAAAATATGTGGAAAAGAGGACTAACAATAATGGAGTCAAGAATCTAAGTTGAAAGCAGTCATGAAAGGCATGATAGATAATAAAAGGTAGTAAGATCTATGGACATCTGCTCACAGAGGTTTGGAGAACTGTAAACGTTGAAGTACTCACAGAGCTAAAAATAAGGGTTTACACAAGAAATGATTCTTATCTTCACACAAGGCCTTGTGTATGTAGATAGTGGTCAAGGATAAGTGCACAGCAGAAATGGTTGTCCCATTGTTATAGCTGCCATGGAAACAGTGAACACACACCAAAGATGAAGGTAACTTGTCTAAAGGGCAAAGATAAGAAAAAGCAGCTCCATAGTAGAGTGCTTACATGATGTGCCCACAGTTCTAGATTCAATTTCAGCAGTGCAAAGAAGCATGAAAAGAAGAAAAGGATTATATAAAGGCATAAGGCCAGGCATGGTGGTATATATCTTTAATTCCAACATGAGGGAGGAAGAGACATGCAGACCTCTGTGAGTTCAAAACTAGCTTAGTATACATAGTGAGTTCCAGGCCAGCTAGAAATACATAGTGAGACCCCACCCCTTTCTTCAGAGACACAGAACCCTTGAGAAAAAATACACAAAGGGAAATTTCTCATGGACATCATTACAACAACAGGATGTAGGAAAGATGTAAATAGTTCAAGACTGTTATCGTTAGAAAGTTCTAGAATTTTTCTAGCAAACCTCATTTTATAGATGACTAGCTGAGACTCAAAAAGATGGAAGGATTTGCTTAGCATCCACAGATATAATACAGAACTTCAGCTGATTTTTAATGGGGAATGTTTTCCTCTTTACGATGGTTGAGTCACATGAAATTGACATTGCAAAGGTATAAAAATGGTCAAATGTTGCCAATTTTGTGTAGCTCAACTATATACTCCAGTTTTCTTTCTTTTACAGTAATGTGCCAAGGGATAACAGACATCAAGGATTTTTAAAAATAAACTATTGCCTACATATTCCTCATTAAATTTCTAAATTTGTTTTCTAGGAAATGTGTGCAGGGAGCTAAGTTGAGTAACAACAAAGAATCTACCGAAACTGAACTCGCCTCTAATGAGTAGATGATAAAGAATCCAAAGGAACAGGTAAGTGAGAGCAGCTGTCACAAGTGTGGGACAGGATTACTGCCAACCCTCAAAGTAAGGTGACCTGGGAAGGGCATAAGTGGATTACAAATATAAACACAATGCTTAAGGATAAGGAATTAAACTACTTAAGGAAAGCAAGAGAATGGTCAGCAAGGTGTATAAAAACAAACCAAAACAAAACCCAGTCACACAGATGACTTTGTTTAAGTCTCTACCCCTTTCCCACAGAAGAATTTCCCTACCTTCTTTATGTTGGATGCTATTGGATCACAATAATACTTGCAGGGAAGCACAGGCCACTATCTCTGAATAGCTTCAGCTCTCTTGTGAATATAACTTGACTTCTTGTAGGATATGACAAGAAAGAATGGCTGTCCTCAACAAAGGACACATACATGGACGTCCTAGAGGTTGTGTTTCTTTCATACATTAATACATCAGCGCCATTGCCTTCTGTACATCATTGTCTGTATCTTGTGGGCATAGTTAATATGAGCTCATGTTTGAGAAATGATAAGGTAAATGCTCCAGGGACATGAATATCCCTTGGCTGTGTCCCAGAGACTTTTCTCACATGGTCCAAGATTTAGAAAGCTGCTCAGCCTAGAGCAGGGCAGGCTGGAAGCACTAGAGTTAAGATCACAGAAGCAGCCTTTAACCAAAGAGAAGCAGGTGAAAATATCCCTATTTTCTCACTTCACAACAGGTAAACTGAGGGATAATCTGCATGGGAAAAAGGATGGTTATTTTATTTTTGAGATTGTAATTTATTTACAAAAATATTTATCCCTTTCCATTCCTTCTTCCAAACCCTCCCATATATATACCCTTCCCACTCTCCTTCAAACTCATGGCTTTCTTTGTCACTACTTGTTACTTTGTGTATATATATATTTCCAAATATAACCTGTTGAGTCCATATAGTGTTACCTGTATAATATCAGCTCAACTTTTCTTTGCAACAGAGACCACTACAGAAAACCACAACCATTCAAAATGCAGAGTTGTGGAGGCCAGTCCCAGTGGATACATCTGCATAATACTTCTGTACCTAAGTGTCAGGGAACATTGAGGAAGAAGGGATGCTTTTGAGGAAGCTAAAGATAAGAAAGTCGGTATGCTGAAAATCCAAGTTCCTTACTCATCAAAATCAAACCAGAGCCACAAGGGTTATAATGGAGAGAAAGTGACCCATCCAGATATATGCAGAAGCTGAGCTAATGTGAATGTACTGCATTCCCTGCCACCAAGAGATGTGGCTAATCCCTAATGGCCCTCTAAGTTCTATTATGCATAAGTGTTGACTGTGCATGCAAGTCAGTCAATGACATCTTAATGTCATCACCCATTGGTCTATAGGTCACTATTTTATAATTACATTTGAAAGTGAAAAAGAGAATCTCAAAGTCAGCTGCATATTAGATTGACCTGGATGGGTCAATGAAAAGTGTCAGAGAAAGAAAAGAAAGAACATAAAAGCATATGAAAACAGAGAGCACAGTGGTAAAAGAGCCAAAAGAGAGGGTACCAGGAGAGATGGTAATATAAGAGACTGCAGAGTTGGAGCCGTCAATTACATTTGACTACCATCTAATTGTCACAGTAGCACTACAAGTTTAAAGTCCCACATTGCAGTTGAGGAAATCAGGAATTAGGTCAAATCTAAGGTGAACATTAATAAGGAGTAGGATGTTCATCAAGTAGTGTGAGTGCAAAATACACACTCTGTCAGAAGTCTGTTCTCTTGCTATTGTTTCTGTATAGCACACAAACAACCAGGGAAAGCTGTACTTCAGTTACGTGTAGTTGAAAACAAAACCAGCATGAAGAAGTTATGGAAGACACACACACACACGCACACACATGCACACGCACATGCACACACACGCACACGCACACGCACACGCACAAACATAAAGCAATAGTGACTGTCAGATCTGCTCACTCCCATATGCTGAGACTGTAGCAAGGCTATGAAAATGCCTGTGCTGAGCAGGTTGAAGACCTGGCACGGAGGAGAACTAATTCTTCACTGGAACATCTCATCTAGTGGAAACTCTCCACTAGAAGAGATGGGGGAGAAGGAGAAGCAAAGGGGTCTGTCTCTTGGGAAGCTAAATGGTAAAAGCTGTGATTAGAGAAAATGAGAAAATGCCTGCGAGTGTCAATGAGGCAGTCTGATCCATCACCTCACACCACTAGCTTACCTAAATGTGATCTCGCAGATAATGTAGAATAACCAGACAGCTCATGAAGCAGTGCTGGGATTGCGTGAGGATTCACTGTCCTGTTACTCAGAGGCAACACAAAATGCAAGATGGTTCATTTGGGCTTCATTTATATAGTCAAAAAATGTTTACTGGTTAGTATTTTGTTCATTCTTTTTTATTGTGGGAGCCCACAAATATTCCAACTTGTGGTTTGACTCAAGGTCAGAGAGTCAGAGTTTATGTTGCTCTCCAAGGCTGCATAATAGGGTGCAAAGGCATGGTTACCAGGTGTCTTATACTTCAAGGCACAAGATGCTTTGTCGTGGGGCGTAGCTACCAGGTGTTTTGAAGGGTCTACACTTGGTTGTATGTTGTGCTTTGATCTTGAAAAGGGGAGGTCTTTTGCCTCTCCCCTTGCTAATGTATAAAAAGTCCATTAGAAATTAACTTGTGGCTGCTGGGTATTGACCCAGGGCCCTCCCGAAGCTATCCTGTGACTGTCTTTTTCTATGACTATATTTCTATCTATCATTTCTCAATTCCTCACTCCTCTCTTCAAGGGACCCTTCAATAGGTCGGGGCTAAACCCCAACACTGAACCCTGACAAGTTTTCTCCTTTTTATCAAGTTTTACAGTTAGAGTATCAATTAGTTGGGTTTCGTTGTGGTGTTTCATGCACTTGTGTCATTATGCTTTGCTTTGCTTCACCCTCTCTCCTCCTCATTCCCCATATGGTACCTTCTGCTTCTTCTGACTGGCCCCCTGTCTTGCTCCAGGGTCTCCCTTCTGCTTTCATGTCACATGTCATTACTCTTCCCTTTCCTCCTTCCCCTTAAAATCTCTTCCTCCTCTCTAATGATCCTTTCTTTGCTAGTTCCATATCACACATGTGCCTACTCGTATGGGCACGCGCACGTGCACACACACACCCTTTTGGGTCAGGACTCAAGCCTAAGCACATTTATTCATGTTTTTTATGCACTGTATGTACATTATCTGAAGGTAATCTTACATGATAGTTTCAGTGTGCCTACATCTTGACTATGATCTGATGGCTGTGTTTTCAACTTGTAATGTCATATTGTCAGTAAAGAGTTGGATTTTGAAGCATTATGAGTTTCAGATTTTCACATTAGGGATGCTCAACCTATATAATCTGTACAATCACACCCTGATATACTACTATCAAACAACAGAGGAAAGCTTTTGCTGATACCTAACAATGAATCTCTGTGATATACCAAAAACTACAGCAGTACATATTCTCCATAATAGAATAAATTAATAATGGCAGAAGTCAGATCTGTGGTTGCTTTGTGGGTGATAACGCATGATTGAAAGATACCATAAGGGATGTTTTAGGATGACATAAATCTTTTGTCTTTATTGGTGTATGGTTATACATATATATATATATGTATATATATGTACATTTATAGAAATGAATGCAACTACATAATTTAAATTTGAGACTGTTACTTTTGTAAATTATACGTAATTTTATTTGAAAGAAAAAATAACTTCATCAGAGGATTTATAATGACATGAGAACAGCTGGGTAAATTCTTTGTTGTAGCTTCTTACTTAACTAAAGTTGCTGAGCAGTGCTATTCCATGGACAGAGTCCACATGGCTTTATCTTCTCAGTACTGAATAATTTCCCAAATCTATAGCACTGTAATTTCTCTCGGTGACAAATGAAACCACAGCAAAACTTCAAGGATCCTTCCAGTGCAGAGCATCATCTTTTGTATTTATTAAGACAGAATCTAAGTTGCATTTCTTTATCCTGCTGAAAGTTATTTCCACCTGGCACATTTGTTGAATTTTTTTCATTAGGGGTCCATATTAGAATTAGCTTGGGGGATCTAATAGTTAGAGACTATATAGCTACATAAAATGTTTTGGGAATACTGTAAGTTGAATTTTCCTTCAAAATAAGTTATGAACACATGTAGTTTATTGCAATAAGGGGTGAATTTAAGTGTTTCACAATACCTAGTAAAGAAATGAAATTTGTGGAGATCAACTGAGGAAAATGGAATGAAAATAATTAGCTAGATCTACCATTTGCATGTTTATCATCTTGTGAAGAACACTTGAATTGCTTCACATGTGCAATCACACTGAACTCTTGCAGCACCCACTGAAGGAGGTAATAACTGTATCACAGGTGGTAGACAAAAGAAATTGAGGCTCACATAAAATGAACATATCCAAAGCTCAGAGCTAGCAATTTCAAATCCCATCCTATGGCCAGTGAACTCCATAATTTGTATCTTCACTGCCTAAGACATCAACTGGTTCACTCACTTAACAGTATTTATAAAGTGCCTTCTCCTTCAAGCACTAATGACACGATTTTCCCTGCATTGTTGGAGTTTGTGTTCTGTTGGTGAGTGTGGGGCTTCAAAGAATTCCTACAACTTCTTTGATGTGTCTCTTTTCAGTAAGTAGAGCTTAACACCCCTGACTCTAGATAGGGAATGGAGATAGTGATTTAATGGTAGGACATAAAATAAAGCAGAGATGGTATACCACTTCTGGGACGAGGTCACTATGCACTGCACATTTTCCTTACTCTCCCTCCTGGATTATTATCACAGGAGGAAATTTCCTGACATTTGGAGAACACTTATGCAGCCCTATGAAGGGTGCCTGTTGGACTTCCTGCCAACAGCCGTGTGAATGGATTTGAAAATGGTTTCTCTTCAACAGCCCTAGTCAAGACATCAGCAATGCTCAATCTCCTGACTACATGCTCATGAGAGAACTTGAACTGGAGATGTGTAGCTAAGGTGTTTTTGAATCCCTGGTTCAGCATACTTATGGGATTAAAAACTGCATGTTATTCTAAGCCAGTACATTTGGGAGTCATTCACCTCATATCATTAAACAGGCAAAGATATATTTACCATAAGCTAATGCCGTAAGATATACAAAGAAACCAAGGGCTAAAAGGAAACAGAATGATGATACAATTTTAAATATTCTGTCAGGGAGGACATCTGTAAGGTTCTGCAGTAAATACACAAGGAAATAGAAAAGAAAAGTGTTTATTAGGATTGGAAACATGGGAATATCTGGTTCCATGAACAAATCAGGTGCAGCAGAGTGGTGAAATCAAAGTCCAATTATAATAAAATAAAGAGTAAGTGAATAGGATGTAGAAACATACCCAGAAATTCCTAAAAGATTTCAACTAGAAAAAAAGTGCAGAATTGTTGGGGGGAATTAGCATGGGCAGGACAGGACCATTGACAGTAGTGGTGCACTTTTTATAAGGGAGGGATTCACGTAGACATTCAGGAGCATGGGAAAAGTCCTGTGAAAAGGAGAGATACTGATGTTCAAACAGGGCTAGAAAATAAGAAATCAGATAGGAATGGGATTTTCTGCATCATGACAACAGGGGATGGTGTTGGCTGAACACTAGGATGGGATTGTTTGAAATTCTGTGGGCCTAAGAATGAGGGAATTGAGGACCAGTGCTTATTGGTAGAGTAACATTCCCCTCATAAATGCATTGGCATTCTAATTTCTAATTATGTAACTGTTAATTAAAATACTAACAAAAGTACTCCAATTGGGTTAATATTTATTTTTAATGTAATGATTTGGGATTTGAGCAATTAAAAAATTGTATATTCTTATTTATGTGTATGTGAGGGAGAGCACACATATGTGCATAAGTACAGATGCTCACAGAGGCCATCCTCTGGAGCTGCAGTTACAGGCAGTTATGAGCCACCTAGGGATGGTAGAAACTGAAATTAGATCCTTAGCGTGATGCACTTATAATTGCTGAGCCACCTTTTCATCCCCCAATAATATTTTTAAAGTTGTTAAGAACTGAATCCAGAACTTTACCTATGCAAGGAAAACACTTTCCCACCGGGATGAATTCCCAGGCCAAGTTTATAATGTTCAGTCTGAGACAATATTTCACAAAATTTCTCAGACTTGTCTCACTATCTATGTGTGAACTCATTACATTACTGTAGACACACCTTAATCTTGTGTTCAGATGCCTCAGTCTCCTGAGGAGGAAGCATTTTAACCATGTACCACAGTTTAAGACTTTTTAAATATCTCCCATCTCCACATTCATAGATAACTTCACATGGTTATGAGTAAAGTCTCCAATGCTGCTGTACTGCTAGATGAATTATGGAAGGACAGATAGGTGACAGATATATAGAAAGACAGATAGACCTAGAGTGACAGTTATAAACAAATACCTGGGTAAATTTTAGTTGCTTAGCCTGACTTTTCATTTGGTGTATGGAATGAGGCACAAGGCATGGCTGATCTTTCTATATAGAGTTGTCTCACTTATTAGATTATTTCTCCTCAGTAATTAGAAGCTCTGTACATACTAAATCTTTCCAGTGATATACTGCTTTATTTCTGTGGCTAGACCATACTCCCTTTCTATTGTGAAATGTAAAATACACATACAGATGGACCTCCAACACACATGCATAATTAAGTGAATAATTTTTAGTGAATTCTTTGGTAGCCACCACTTACGTTGACTCGGGGAGCATCAGCACCCCCTCTAAACTCCTCAAATGTCCTCCAGTTGTTACTGGTCTGCGGGGCATTTACTCACCAACCCCACAGTTCCCCAGAGTTTTCTTGAGTGCGAGCAGCAGGAAATGTTAGATAGAAGGATTTAGATTGTGGAGACAAACAGACAGAAAATAAAGAATAGCCTTGAGAGGGCCTGGAACCTATTCCAATGAGCCCTCTGTCTCTGCCTTAAGGTATTTATAGAAACGCCAAGGGGTGGAGCAAAAGACCTCCCTCCCCCAGCACAGCCAAGTGCAGACCATCTCAGACACCTGCACTCAGGCCCGTGGTCCAATCATCCTCTCTATGCAGACCTGCTGGGTAAAGCCACGAGGAACCTGAAAACGGGCTTCCACATTTGTCATGCTTTCCTGTCTGCAATCATGGTGCTGACTCATGGAAGTAGACGTTCATATGCATACAAACACAATGCATTTTTGAGTGCATGCTTTCCTCTTAAAATTATTATGAAATATTCTGGTATCTTGCTGGGTTAGTCTTTACACTATTATTCATTTGTAGCATTTTATTTTCAAGATTCATTCTAGAATCAGATTTTATAGTTCACAACATTATATTAGCATCTTGGTTGGTATTTTTACATTAGTAGATTATAATATTCTCCTGTCTAATAATAACCTAGCACCAGTTGAGTAGCTGTGGAGCTCACTATGCTCCATAATATTTTTCCTCTCAGTATGTTTCTACAATGTTTTAGATGGTTTTAATACTCTATTTAATATTTTAGTAGCTCCTTGAAGTCATTTTTCATTACTACAACCAAAGATACCAGCTAGTATTATCAGTACAAGGTTCTACACTAAAGGCCTCTGTTTTTAACTAGCATCAAAGGGCAAACGTATCAATGCTTATAACCAAAATAATTACAAAAATATGTCCTTTATTAATAGCTTGAAGCACAGAAACAGAAGGAATTCTGAGTAAATATGTACATAACCATGCATTCTCTGTGAAACAGAAGACCGAGTTATATGGAAAATCCAAGGGGAGAAACTCAGACACACACAGACATGCCACTACAGTGGATTTCAGGCTTCTTTATCTAAGCTCTGTTCTCTGTATATTTACTTAAAGGAATAGGTGACTCAACATATCAAATTGAAACACATATGATTTAGTTTCAGAGAAAGGTATTTTCTTCATTTTAATATAGTGTCCTCTTTACAGTCATTCAATAAGTCTTTGTATTATTCAAGACTGAGGGCATATTTTCCCCTGGTTTTTGAAACATACACATCAAATTAATGCTTTACCCAAATATTGCAGTCACTAGCTCTGTTTCTAATCTGCATTTCATGGACATCATGGGAATTATTGACATTAGTTATCAAAGGAAAGATGAAAAGTATTATATAATCATAAAACAAATTGAATTAATTTCCCTCTTCAACATTGGACAATTCATGACTATATGCCAGTGTTTGAATATTCACTATGCATTCTTACATCCACACATGACATATGTGATTGTAACAATGTAAATAGAAAGAAAGGTGGTGACAAATGCCACAGAGCAAAAAATTGTAATGTTACACTTTGGAGATGGTTATGATAAAATGTGCTAATGACCGAAAGAATCAGAGAATTTGTTTTGTCAATGTTTCAACTTAAGTTTTTTCAGTCTCTCTATTTCTCTGTGTCTAACTCCTTGGAAAATTATCAAGACTTCAAGTGAAGATAAAGTGTTGTCTCCATAAATGGACATGTTGAAAATGGTTTACTTTATAGAGACTTTCTCAGATTAGAAGGATAATGATTACTACCTCAAGGGCAGCTTTAGTTGCAATACTTAGGTAAAACACAGTGAATTTTTACAGAGTTTTACCATGAACATGAAGTGAAAAAGTCTATACATGACAGAAAACACAGCACAGAAAGGTGACGTTTGTTGCCTGGATTCACAAAATGAGTGTGAAGGCCTGCCTTCCTCTACACTTCTTCCCTATTTCAAGCCCAAAGGAACCTTGCTAATAGCATGGCCCCAGTCCTGGGCCTTTGTGCTGGCTGAACCCTCTGCTTGGAATGCTTGTCCTCTTGATTTTCACATTGCTACCTTCTCATATCTTTCCAATCTCTGCTCCATAATTCTATTCCAGTATAGATGCAGACTTCCTGATCATTGCCAATGTTTACATTTTTGAGATTATAATTACAACATTTTCCCCTTTCCTTTTCCTTCCTCCAAATGTTCTCATGTACCCATCCTGGCTGTCTTTCAAATACATGGCCTCTTTTTTTCTCTAGTTGTATGTATGTATACATACTATATTCATATATATGTATATATATGTATGCATATATATATATACAGAGAGAGAGAGAGAGAGA